>JASAMX010016001.1:0-40229 GCA_030248175.1 Microlaimidae sp. YZB2_3
TCTATTTCAATAAATTTTAAGCCATTTTAGACCTATTTTTATCTTACTTTTGCGTTTTTGTCCTTTTTTCCTTGTTTTTTCCCTCTTTTTTCTTCTCTCCCCTGCTTGCACACGAAATCATTAAAATATTACCTAATTCTCGAAGAGAAACCGAGAAAAAGCGTTTTTCTAGTGGATAATTCTGGCTTAAAACTGGAACTTTGGAAAGAAGCGGTTGATTTTTAAAATGTTGGGGAATGTTGCATAACACGCGTCCTAATGTTTGACGCAAAGCTGAATTCATCTTGGTCGGTTTTCGGCGGTATTTTAACTTCCTTTTAAGAATTTTTCGTAATCGTTATTGAGAAAATTTCATGATCTGAAAAAAAGTCAATACAATATAATAAAACAATTTTCACTCGAGTTTTCGCAACACTATGTTATGTGTACAGTCCAGTTTTTAGTTTAATTTTATAATTATAAACAACAAAAAAAAGATATTAAACTTAAACCATGTTGCTTGGTTCCACAATCTAAACATTAAACGTGCAGTGGAATAATTTCGAAGGTATTTTTTTGATTATTTAGTGCAGTCACAATGAGAAAAAATTAAATTCTATAACAAAAAATTAATCACCAACGGTTAACGAAATATTAACAAGACATAGCTTGGTTTGTATGGTACAAGTAGTTTTTTTTAATCTTTGAAAACAAAGCAAACTGTGCTATATAAATATAAAGAAGTATCTATTATAATAATAATATCTACAATAATCAAGTCGATGTACATTTTTAATCAAAATTCAACGATAAGTTTCAGGAAATTAGCAAAGAAGATAACATTTAATATTATTTTCAAATAAAAGATTTATCGTGCTTTTCGAATGTCACGATACGATAACACATGGCCGCCATAAATAACATAGCTTAAGTAAATATAACCTTCATCAATCGCAATGACACCCGTACCGTCACAATAAAACGCATACGATACAATAACATGACACCTCTCTGTCACAATTTCACCCCGTCCGCAGCCGTATGATAACATACCATATTGTTAATAATGCTTTTAAAAAAAGTTGCTGTTCCCAGCAAACGACATTTTTCTGCATCAATCTTTGAGCAATTGATGTTTTTGTGTGTACAGGTTCAGGAAATGCCAAAAAGCATATAATGGAGTAGACAAGTCAACGCCAGCTGTATTAGCTAAACTGAAACTTATACATTCGTTCATTTCGGCAAACATCATTTTTCTTCTCCCTGTGGTTTACTAAGTCGAGATAGGGTAGAAGAAACAATCACAGCATGTGTAAAATTTGAAAATCACAAAATTTTGTTTTATTCTGGATTAAAATATAAATTAATAAAATTATATCAAAATATAATCGAATTTTTATAAATCGAGCTTTAAATTTCATTTTTTTTCTGGCTGAAACTCTAGTAATTCTTGAAATTATAATAAATACAATGTAGAGTGAAAATTTAAAAGATAAATGACTGATGTTTTGGAAATTTGCGCTTACAGATAGAAAATAACTTTTTGTTTGGCAGGAACTTTTCGGGTGGTATATATTGCGCCTGAAAAAACATGCAAAGTTGCATCAATAAACGTAATCTTTGGTAATTTTGATACTTCAAATTTTTTAAAAGGTTTTAAAAAATCTTGGTTTTTTGATTTGACGCTTCCTGAATCACATTCAAGATAAAACCATTTTTTTATTCATTAATTCATTTACCAATTATTACATTACCTAACAATCAGCTGGGTTATATTCTTACCACCTTGACCTTGCTAATTTAATTTAGTAATCATTTACATGAGGATCACACATAAACTTTTCTTTAACAACTTCAAATGACTCATTTTTCGCGAAGGTTTGGCTAAATGAACCGTACATTATGTACGTATTATCTATTTTTTGTCTCTGATGTATTCATATCCATCAATTGGATCATAAATATCTATTGTGTTTATTTTGTAATACATATGGTCCAATACAAAACCAATCCAAAAAACCTCGACTTGGCTGTGGTGTAATAATGGTTTTAAATCTAAAAAACTGGCACACATTTAAAATTATCATTTCTATATTTTACTACGAAACTATCTAAAATGAACATGTTTTGAAATTTAGATTGAAAAAAATACTCATGTGAAATTTAAGGAACGCCACTTCAACAATTTAGCATCGAGCCACCTATAATAAAAGAACGTGAAATCATGTTTATCTTCTTCTTCTTATTTTTATTTTCTAACGCTCGTAATTTAAAATCCGTTACTGATTGATCAAAAAAAAACATGGTACAGCGGCTCATTAAAAGGGGCAAAAAACTGCGGAATTTTCTTTGGATTCATTTTTTTATTTAGGTTCTTGCTGATTAATATAAATTCAAAAAACTGGCAAAAATAAATCTTCTGACTGCTAATAAAAACGTTCCGGCGACAATGAATGAGTGTTCAACAAAGTCAAACCACGCAACGACGGCAGACTGTCTGTTATTTTCTTTAATTTTTTTTGCGATCACTTTGACTATTGTACATCCTGGCGTTAACGCATTTTTCATTGTGTCTTTTTTCTCAATGATCAAAATAACAGAATTAAATTTCACTAAGCATAGTCTATGCTTAGTTTACTGTTACATCATTTCATTTATCTTTTATTTTTTTCATAGACAACATCAAATCTGCAACTTAATTGCCGCCAATATAAAATACAATTCTAACAAAATATCAATGAACATAGCCATCTGAAATGACTTTAAAGGCTCAAAAACAGCGCTTATTTAAGTCAGTTTTAAAACATTTATTGAATGCATCCAAAAGAATCAACAGTTACTTGAGAATAGAAGTAAGATTGATCTAAATATTGTTATTCAATTGTAAATCACCTAAATGAACTTTCTTTTGATAAATTTTTTATGTGGGGAAATTATTAAGGAAAAAACAACCATAATAAAAAGTTATTTGTGCCTATGGCTAAAAAAGAAATTTATTATAACTATTTTAGTATTAGAGTAGCCAAATATTGGAATTATTTGTCTGATGATATTGTAAACGCAAACCAAATCTAAAAATGTTAAAATATAATAAAAAATGCAAATTTCAATAAGTTTTTAAAGTTTGATAGACACATTAAGTAGCCAATTTAGCTCATCTATTCTTCCTTCCCTTTATTTTGCATTTTAAATGGCTCACCTAAAGGAAAAAAATTACTCCTTTTTGTACTCCTTTCTATTGCACCATATTCAATATATTCTCTTTACTGATTTTATGTATTGTATTTTCCTTTAGATGTATTTATGTAAAAATAAAGGACTTTCATTTCATTTCAGGTCATTGTTTCAAGGTGTAACCACCCTATTTGCAAAAGAAAATTCCCTTGCATTCATTCGGTTTTCCTCAATAGCCAATTTAAAGGGATGACCACCAATAGGCTGCAGGTTAAACTTAAAAAAATATTGTATTAAAAGTATGCTTAAAAATATTCACAGTACGCGTGCTACCACCACAAATCTACACATCGTCCAAGGATATTTTTTGTAATCACAGAATGCAAATGTGAATTTTATTCATCATCATTATTATTATTTTTATTATTTTACTTATTAATATTATAGCCAATTTTTTTCAAAGCCTGAAACGTTAACGCCACGCGGCAGAAGAAAACATAAAAATAAGTCAGTCAGCCATATTTTACATTAAAAATTAAAATTTTTCATCGTTTTTCTTTTTTATTTGATTCATTCGGTTATAAAAAAACTTTACTTATCTTTTTTATTGTGATTATTATATATTAATAATGACGGAATGTTTGATTTTTTTAAAGGCTGGTTCATACTTCTCTTCTGACAATCTGACAAAACGCTTCTTCTGACAAAGTCCAAAGGACAAAAGTCTTCTGCACGTTGACAAAAGGAAACACATCGTCAATACGTCCTTTGGACTTGGTCTAAAGGAAAACGTGTTTATAGTTTATGGTCATTGGACTTCGGACAAAAGACAAATTTTAATCAGCATTCCAGATCTGTGCACGGTCTGAAAAAACCCTCCCCCCGCTTTATTAGGATTTGCTCCCCCCTGCCCAAAAAGAAAAAGTACATAAAAATATAACGCCATTTTTAACCTATTGTGACGCCATCATCGTAAATTTTTTGCAGTTTTAAGCCTATTTCAATGCTTTTTAAGCTCTTTTATACCTATTTTTACTCAAATTTAGCCTTTTTTGTTCTTATTTTTGTTTTCTTTCTTTTTTCCTCTTTTTCCCCTGCTTCCCCCATTTCAAAAAAGTTGCTCCCCGTGCCCTTTCCACCGTTTTGCATTGCCCCTTTCTGCAATAAACCCTCCGGGGGGAGAGTGCACAGGTCTAGCATTCATACTTTGTCCAAAGAAAATGTTGCAAAGGACGTTTTGGCTTCTCCAAAGGACGTTTTCGCTTTTCTAAAATTGTCCTTTGTACTTCTACCAAAGGAACGTTTTGTCATAGGAATGAAAAAACCTTAAAGACTTAACGCTGAAGGGCCGGCAGCTAAAACGACAACCACACGGCAGAATTGTGTAACCTTTGCACCGCCGCCGCAGCCCCCTAGCTGCAGCAGTAAGATAGCGTACTACAATCCCATCACCCGGACACAAAATAACCACTAGGTAAATGTAAATCATAACAAAAACTGCCTTAAAAATAATGGTTCCTCCAGGAATACATCTAAATTTTCAATCCCAAGGTATGTTTTTTCGTCCCTCGATATCAATTGATCCAGAACCAAACAAAAAATCAATCAATAAAATTTATTAATTATCGCAATAAACTATAATTTTTTAACCACTAAAATTTTTTAAACAAAAACATAAAAATGAAATTAGACGGGGAAAGTTGTACATCACTCACCAAAAAGTGTTTTAAAATCTGTATACTTGTATTTTACGAACGCATATTTTTGTTTGCATTAATTTTAAAATTTAACAATGTTTGTGTAGTCTATGGTGGTTTTAACTGCTAAAAGAAGTATATCAAGAAAGGGTAGAGTTAGAAACAGAACAGAAACATGTTACAATTAAATCACCAATGAAACCGACAATCCTGTTCCGTAGTATTTTAAGAATGACACACGTGTATTATTTTGCGAACGCATTTTCTGTGTTTCCATTGATTTCAAAGTTTCTGCACACGCACTTTCGTTTTGTGTATTATGTGATCTTCAACTTCTAAAAGAGGTAATTCAAGGAGTTTTGGTGTTATAATTCATATGTTAATGTTTTAAAATATATGTTTCTGGATTAATTAAATTAAAAATTTGTCAATTTAGCACGTGTGGGTAGTTTTTCGTTTGTTTTTTAATAATTTTTTTGTGTAGTTATTTTTTTGTTGAGCAGAAACATAAATATGGGTGGGATTTCAAAATTTTTAAAGAAAATCAGGACATGAAATAATAAATTTGCGTGCGCTACTCAAATCTCGGTGTTTAATTATTGATCCTTCCTTTTAAAATTTTTAACAAATGGCTAATTCTGAAAAATTTTCTTAAAATTTGTTTGTACTTGTAAAATGTATTTTACTTTTGTATCAGTCAAATCGATAATTGCTATACGTATGTATTATTTAGAACTGGGATTTGTATCGTTTCGAAATACACATCCAGGTCAAGAAGTCCTTTTTATTACATTTTAAAGCTTTTTACTCCTTAAAACTCTCATTTTGACATGAATATCCAGGTTTGAATGAATTTAAAATTTTTTTGAAAAATATTATTTTTTTTTTCAATTTTAAAATTTTTTTGAACGATTACGGTTAACTCTTCTTATCCAGTTCCCCCACACCGTAGTGGGTCAGAAATTAACCCATAAAAACAATGACAAGTTCGCCCGGAGTGGGGGTTAAAGTTAAACCCTCATTTATTTTAATAGGTTTACCGTATAGTTTCAAAATTAAATCCAATTTTAAATTCTGTATGTGCCTATTTTGACCAGGGACGTACCCAGGGGGGGGGCGGGTGGGGCGACCGCCCCCCCCCCCCCGAAACGGTCGGACAAGGGGAAAAATAAGGATAGTGGTTGGGCGGGGGCACCTCCCGAAATGGTCGCCAGATAGTAAAATTTGGGGGTTTTCAGAGGCTAAAAATTCAAAATTTTCTAGCGCCTCGCTAATTGCTGGACGCCAAACTATAAAATAATTTTAGTACCCTAATTGACCCCCAAAAACCAAAAAATTTTCAATATTATACATACATATATCTCGCTATTTATCTTGCCTAATGCTAATGTTATTTCATTGTTAGTACAATATCTTTTATAAGTAATAAGTACTACACAGAAAGCAAAACAAACAATCATATTGGTTGATTTATGTACCTCCCCCTCCTAAATTTTCCAGCCGCCGATAGCATTGGCTCAGATTTTTTTTATATAGGTAGGTAGTTACCCTGAATAACATGGAGTCGAGATGCTGCTCATGTGTTTGGTTTACAATGTGGGTGTGACCAAGGGGTCTGAAAGGTCTCTTAATTCTTTTTTTGTAAAATCCAGGCTCTGCCAATGTGTGCTAATGTAATTTTTAACTAAGAAAACATGTTTTACCGCTAAAAACATTAGATAATAAGTTATTAGGCCAAAAACAGTGTATTATACAGCTTTATTTACGTTTATCCCTGTTTTTTCAACGTTTTCAAAAATTAAGGGGAGGGGGCTCCGCCCCCCCCCCCCTCCGAAACTTTTTTTGTACTACAATCCGCCCCCCCCAAAAAAAATGAAACTCTGGGTACGTCCCTGATTTTGACAGAAAATCATTTTTTTACATAACCGTTTTTTTATGAGTTTTAGGCACTATAGTTCAGGTACTATTCTTTGAAACGGAATAAAGACCAAAAATGGCCGAAAGAAACAGAAATAATTATCGATCAAAACCATATCCATCGGTAGAAGAGTTATACAGGCAAATTTTTAGCATTTTTTAAGAACACTCAAATCGAAGAGCAAAAACAATTATTGTGACAAAGTAAAATGATATTTTAAATTTTTAGTTTAGGTTGTTTAAGGAAACTAAATTAAGATTTGCATTGAGATTAATTTAACCTGCATGTGTCTATCTATAGTTAGTCACTTCCTTCCGCATCTTTTCTTCCACCAAAAAATACCGCGACGTCTCTCTTTCCACCCAGCCCTGGCAAAAAACTGCCTTCACTAACCATCACATACTGTAAGCAGTCAGTCTCTTGTATTTTGGCGGGTACCGGTATCTAGGGCCTGTGCCAGGATTTTCGAAAGAAGGGGGCCAAACTCTATAAATATGAAAACAGTAGATAAATGCGGCGCGAAGCGCCGCATTTTGCGTCACGCAGCGAAACCAGGCGGACGCGTAGCGTCTGCCGGGGGGTCTGGGGAGTGTCCCCCCAGCCGCCGGAGGCGAAATTTTTTGATTTAGAATTAAAAATGTGCGAAATTAGGGTTTAAAAATACCTATTTACATTAAATTCAGGGCAGGTAATCAGGCAGACCCCATTTTTAGCATACCCCAAGAAAGGAGGGGTCATGATGGAGTTACTTTCCCTTTTACCTCCCCCCATCCCTGGACCCACGACCCACCTCACCCTTCCTAAATTTTTACCTTGACCAACCCAGAAAGGGGGGACATGGCCCCCCATGGCACAGGGCCTTCCGGTATCTCTCAAAAATCGTATATGCAGTGTTTTAAGAACTGGTTTCCCAAATTTTAGAGAGGTGCAGAGCAGGGTGGAGTTCACTTCCAAACCTCAATATTAATTCAGGGTTCCTCTCCCCAAATTTTCGAATTTTTCAGCCTTACCCCTCTCTAATTTAAAATGTAATCCCGTTTTTCATCTCAAAAAAATTTTAGGTATCAATATACAATTTTTTTCCCTAATTTTACATCCAAAACGTGAATTTTTCAAAGAAATCAGTATTTGACACTTTTGTCAATGATCAGATAACAAGATTATCAATTGTAGCAATCAACTCTGTTTTTGTTGTTTACATTATTTTATATTATTTTATTTAAAAAAAATCAAATTTGCTACTATAATTGCCGCCAACATCAATAAACTTTCTGAAATAACTCCCTTAAGTCTAAAATATATTTTTTATATAAATCGAATGATTCAGCAGCAGCTTGAGACCATAGATGTTTTTTTTTTTTTGGGGGGGGGATACATAGGAGTCCACTTTCCCCCTAGAGCCAAATTTTTGGAGCCCCTCTAGAAAAAATCCAGGAGCCCCTCCCTTCCCCCAAAGTTTGAGAGCGGTCCGGCCAGAACCCCCCTAGCGAGGCTGACCACCTTCCCCCCGGGGGGCAGTGCACAGGTCTGTATATATATCTAAATAAGCACTTAAATTATTGATTTAAAAAAACTTTGTTAAAAAATCGCACCCGCATGACCCCCCCCCTCCTAAATTTAAAATTTCGCACCCGGGGTAACCCTCCCTAAAAAAACAGGGGGGTCCAGAACCCCCCTGGACCCCCCCCCCTTTAAAAAATTTTGGGCTTCCACCCGGGGGTGCACCCCCCCTTGATGAACACGGTCACCGAAGCTAGGGGGTGTTTACCCCCGGGTAAATGACATTTCAAAATATAGGAGGGGGTCTTAGGAAGGGGGTCCATCCCTTCTAGTTTTCTAGGGAGGGTCGACCCGAGGTGGAAGATTTTGAAACCTAGAGGGGGTCAGGTGGGGTCCAATGTCCGAAGCAAAATACTTTTAAATCATTAAAGGTTTAATAATAGTTTTTTTATAAGATAATACTACATTTTATAGAATAAAAACGATAGTCTGGTATAAAAAGGGTGTAAAAACATGAATTTTTGTTTGAAAATTCACGTTTTTGGAACAAAATTTAGTATAAAAAAGTACTGAGAATTTTCTCGAGAAGGGAGGGGGAGGTTCAGATTTAAAAATCTAGAAGAGGGTCAGGGGTAAAAAATTCGCAAATTGGGGGGGAGGGGGGCCACCAAGATTTTGCAGACCTGTGCACGGTCTTAAAATGTCCACCCAACCCTCCCCCCCCCCCGCTTTACTGGGGGATTTGCCCCCCCCCCCCCCCCCCGTTTTATCGTTTAATTGTTCCCCCCCCCGCCAAAAAATTAAAAAGTATCCTAAAATTATGACGCCATTTTTGACCTATAATGACGCCATCATGGCGAATTTTTTGCAGTTTTTAGATTATTTCAATGCATTTTAAGCCATTTTAGACTTATTTTTACCTTATTTTCGCTTTTTTGTCCCTTTTCCCTTCTTTTTTTCTCTTTTTTTATTTCTCCCCTGCTTGCCCCCCCGCTGTTTTATTGCACCCGCCCCTCCCGTTTCAAGAAAGTTGCCCCCCGTGCCCACCCGTTTTGGAATTGTCCCACCCCAATAAAACTCAGAGGGGGCAGTGCACAGGTCTGCCCCTGGATTTTTTTCTAGGGGAGGGGGGGGGGGCGAAATTTTGAGGCTAGGGGGGAATGGACCCAACCCTAACCTTCCCCTTGTTCATTTATGACCCCCCTAGCGGATCCGACCAAAAACATTATACTTGAGACTGGAATAAATTTATTCCTAAGTATTGATTATATAACTACCCTATCCGCAAAATTTTTGTGCATTCGTTCAACAACTATCATATACTATTCGCATCAATTGATCGACCACACCAGGCTGTCAGTTAAAATTTAAAAACCTATCTACCTATCCCATTTTACCTCTCAAGTTCAGAGAATTATGAACAGTTGAGTTACGTACGCTGCGTTAAAAAATTCTCAATATTAGGAACGGCTACCATTACCCCTTTCTCCCAAAGAAGTTCATTTTTGTTTTCAGTTTTAAACAAAAATAGTTTGATTGTAATGCTTGCTTCTTTAATGTTATTCCATTATTTTAAAAGTTAGAAGATTGTAAGTCGTTATTATTTTGGGTTGTAGATGATGTTTTTACTGTATCAAAAGCGGAGCGTCACCTATCGGAGAATTTAATTTTTGTAATATTATTGATGACTTTTTTAACCAATTCAAATTTAATTTAAAATATTAATTTAAATGGGATATAAATGACAAAATAATTTTAAAACTTAGTTTGTCAATTTCTAAAAAATTGTTAAAAACAAAATCTAATTACGCGGTTATCATTTTAGATCGCAACAAACTTCTTATGCTGGTGCTGGCGGATTTTTAGTAGACGATGAAGACGAAGAACCACAGAACTCCAGAAAATATAAAAAGAAAAATGACGATAAGAATATAATTACGTCGGATGAAAATGATATTTCCAATTTAACAGCTGAAGTGGAATTGTCGGAAAGGGGGTATCCAGTATGTCTGGAATGTAAAGAAGAATTTCCTTGCTCTTTCATGTGGGACAAATTCCAGTACAACTTCTGTGATTCTTGCAGGTGAGAAAATTTACAATAGCCATTTGACAATATTTTAAACGAATTTAAAAAACTTCATGGCAAAAAAATATGTACATCTTCAGACCTGTGCACGGTCTGAAAATGCCCCACCCCCCCGTTTTATTGGAGGATTTGCCCCCCCCCTCCCCGTTTATCGCCCCCCCCCCCCCCCCCCGCCAAAAAATGAAAAAGTAGGTAGAAAGTAGAAAAAATATGACGCCATTTTTGACCTATTATGACGCCATCATCGCGATTTTTTTGCAGTTTTTAGCCCATTTCAATGTATTTTAAGCCATTTTAGATCTATTTTTACCTTATTTTCGCTTTTTTGTCCCTTTTTTCCCTTTTTCCCTTCTTTTTTTCTTTTTTCTCTTTTTTCCTTTTTCTTTTCTTTCCCCCCGCCCCCCCCCCCCCCGTTTTATTGCCCTTCCCCATTTTCAAAAATTGCCCCCCCCCCCCCCCCCCCCCATTTTGGAATTGCCCCCCCCCGTTTTAACCCCGGGGGGGCAGTGCACAGGTCTGCATCTTGACACTTTTAGAATTAGTTTTCTGCAACATGGAATTTTAGTGTCCAACTGGATTTGAAAATGATAAAAAAATTGGAAAGGGGGGCTAAATTTTTATCGGGAACTTTTAAAATTCAAAAATATTGGAATGAACTCTAGCCGGTCTTGCGTGATTCGTATATGATGGCCCTAGCACTGGAATAGGGTTTATAATTTTAAAATTAGAGGGCAGAATGAGGCCTACCAAACCGCCACCTCCCCGCTACTTACATATGGCTTCGGTTTATTTATGTTGCTAAGAACTCGTTATAATTTTAAGAGATTCCGAAGAAGGAAAAGAAAAATCTCAACTTATAACAAGAACTGAAGCAAAAGATAAATACTTACTAAAAGACTACGATCTAGACAGCAGAGATCCAAGGCTAAAATTCTTGAGTCGCAAAAATCCACATAATCCACGGTGGGGTGATATGAAGCTTTACTGTAAGCCGCAGGTTTGTTAAAATCTATTTTATTATGAAAAATTTTTTTTTCTAAGATCACACTATTATAAAATCAACTAAAATGTTAATTCTTAAAAAAATAGATAGAAGAGAGCATTTTGTTAGGTTTATAGGTGAGGAGGGTGGGTTACTAGGGTTAAAGAGGCATCTTATACGTTTAACCACCAACAAAAAGAGAAAAAAAGGAGAAAAAAAGAAAAAGAAGGGAAAAGGGAAAAGGGACAAAAACGAAAGTAAGGTAAAAATAGATCTAAAATGGCTTAAAATACATTAAAATAGGCTAAAAATTGCAAAAAATTCGCGATGATGGCGTCGTTATAGATCAAAATGGCGTCATAATTTTAGGGTACCTTTTTCATTCTTTGGCGGGGGGGGGGGGGGGCAATAAACGGGGGGGGTACTTCTCATAAACGGGGGGTGGGGCATTTTCAGACCGTGCACAGGTCTGAAGATGTACATATTTTTTTGCCATGAAGTTTTTTAATTCGTTTAAAATATTGTCAAATGGCTATTGTAAATTTTCTCACCTGCAAGAATCACAGAAGTTGTACTGGAATTTGTCCCACATGAAAGAGCAAGGAAATTCTTCTTTACATTCGAGACATACTCGGAGTACCCCCTTTCCGACAATTCCACTTCAGCTGTTAAATTGGAAATATCATTTTCATCTGACGTAATTATATTCTTATCGTCATTTTTCTTTTTATATTTTCTGGAGTTTCTTGTGGTTCTTCGTCTTCATCGTCTACTACAAAGTCTTGCCAGCACCAGCATAAGAAGTTTGTTGCGATCTAAAATGATAACCGCGTAATTAGATTTTGTTTTTAACAATTTTTTAGAAATTGACAAACTAAGTTTTAAAATTATTTTGTCATTTATATCCCATTTAAATTAATATTTTAAATTAAATTTGAATTGGTTAAAAAAGTCATCAATAATATCACAAAAATCAAATTCTCCGATAGGTGACGTCTCCGCTTTTAATACAGTAAATACTTCATCTACAACCCAAATAATAACGACTTACAATCTTCTAACTTTTAAAATAATGGAATAACATTAAAGAAGCAAGCATTACAATCAAACTATTTTTGTTTAAAACTGAAAACAAAAATGAGTTCTTCGGAAGAAAGGGGTAATGATAGCCGTTCCTAATATTGAGAATTTTTTAACTCGACAGTGTATGTAACTCAACTGTTCAATAATTCTCTGAACTTGAGAGGTAAAATGGGATAGGTAGATAGAGGTTTTTAAATTTTAACTGACAGCCTGGTGTGGTCGATCAATTCATGCGAATAGTATATGATAGTTGTTGAACGAATGCACAAAAATTTTGCGGATAGGGTAGTTATATAATCAATACTTAGGAATAAATTTATTCCAGTCTCAAAGTATAATGTTTTTGGTCGGATCCGCTTAGGGGGGTCATAAATGAACAAGGGGAAGGTTAGGGGCTCTGGGTCCCATTCCCCCCTAGCCTCTTAATCTCGCCCCCCCCCCTCCCCTAGAAAAAAATCCAGGGGCAGACCGTGCAGCCGCCCCCTCTGAGTTTTATTGGGGTGGGACAATTCCAAAACGGGTGGGCACGGGGGGCAACTTTCTTGAAACGGGAGGGGCGGGTGCAATAAAACAGCGGGGGGGCAAGCAGGGGAGAAAGAAAAAAAAATAAAGAGAAAAGGGAAAAAGGGACAAAAAAGCGAAACAAAGGTAAAAATAGGTCTAAAATGGCTTAAAAAGCATTGAAATAGGCTACAAACTGCAAAAAATTCGCGATGATGGCGTCATTATAGGTCAAAAATGGCGCCATAATTTTAAGGTACTTTTTCATTTTTTGGCGGGGGGGGGAACAACTAAACGATAAAACGGGGGGGGGGGCAGATCCCACCAGTACAGGGGGGGGAGGGTTGGGGTGTACATTTTAAGACCGTGCACAGGTCTGCAAAGGGCCCCCCTCCCCCCCCCCCAAATTTTCGAATTTTTTACCCCTAACCCTCTTCTAGATTTTGAAATCCGACCCCCCCCCCTCCCTTTCTCCAGAAAATTCTCAAGTACTTTTTTATACTAAATTTAGTTCCAAAAACGTGAATTTTCAACAAAAAGTCATGTTTTTACACCCTTTTTTATACCAGACTATCGTTTTTATTCTATAAAATGTAGTATTATCTTATAAAAAAACTATTATTAAACCTTTAATGATTTAAAAAAAGTATTTTGCTTCGCACATTTCACCTCACCTGACCCCTCTCTCAGGTTTCAAAATCTTCCACCTCGGGTCGACTCTCCCTAGAAAACTCAGAAAGGGATGGACCCCCTTCCTAAGACCCCCTCCTATATTTTGAAATGTCATTTACCCGGCGGGGTAAACACCCGCCTAGCTTCGGTGACCGTGTTCATCAAGGGGGGGTGTACTCCTGGGTGGAAGCTTCAAAATTTTTCAAAGGGGGGGGGGGGTCCAGGGTGTCTGGACCCCCCTGTTTTTTTAGGGAGGGTTACTCCGGGTGCGAAACTTTAAATTTAGGAGGGGGGGGTCTTATGTGGGTGCGATTTTTTAACAAAGTTTTTTTAAATCAAATAATCTAAGTGCTTAGTTAAGATATATATACAGACCTGTGCACTGCCCCCCGGGGGGAAGGTGGTCAGCCTCGCTAGGGGGTTCTGGCCGGACCGCTCTCAAACTTTGGGGAAGGGAGGGGCTTGGATTTTTTCTAGGAGGGCTCCAAAATTTGGCTCTAGGGGAAAGTGGACTCCTATGTATCCCCCCCCCCCAAAAAAAAAAAAAACATCTATGGTCTCAAGCTGCTGCTGAATCATTCGATTTATATAAAAAATATATTTTAGACTTAAGGGAGTTATTCTATTCAGAAAGTTTATTGAATGTTGGGGGCAATTATAGTAACAAATTTGATTTTTTTTAAATAAAATAATATAAAATAATTTAAACAAAAAAATAAGAGCTCGATTGCTACAATTGATAATCTTGTTATCTGATCATCTACAAAAGTGTCAAATACTGATTTTTTTGAAAATTTTATGTTTTGGATGTAAAATTAGGGAAAAAAAATTGTAGATTTCGAGATAAAATTTTTTTGAGATGAAAAACGGGATTACATTTTAAATTAGAGAGGGGTAAGGCTGAAAAAATTTGAAAATTTGGGGAGAGGAACCCTGAATTTACATTGAGGTTTGGAAGCTAACTCCACCCCGCTCTGCACCTCTCTAAAAATTTGGGAAACCAGTTCTTAAAACACTGCATATACGATTTTTGAGAGATACCTGAAGGCCCTGTGTCATGGGGGGCCATGATCCCCCCTTTCTGGGTTGGTCAAAGTAAAAATTTAGGAAGGGTGAGGTGGGTCGTGGGTCCAGGGATCGGGGAGGTAAAAGGGAAAGAAACTCCATCATGACCCCCTCCTTTCTTGGGGGTATGCTAAAATTGGGTCTGCCTGATTACCTGCCCTGAATTTAATGTAAATAGGTATTTTTAAACCCTAATTTCGCACATTTTTAATTCTAAATCAAAAAATTCCGCCTCCGGCGGCTGGGGGATACTCCCCAGACAGCCCCCGGCAGACGCTACGCGTCCGCCTGGTTTCGCTGCGCGGCGCAAACTGCAGCGCTTCGCGCCGCATTTATCTACTGTTTTCATATTTATACAGTTTGGCCCCCTCTATTCGAAAATCCTGGCACAGGCCTAGGCATACCGTAACCTGCTAAAATACAAGAGACTGACTGCTTACAGTATGTGATGGTTAGTGAAGGCAATTTTTTGCCAGGGCTGGGTGGAAAGAGAGACGTCGCGGTATTTTTTGGTGGAAGAAAATATGCGAAAAGGAAGTGACTAACTATAGATAGACACATGCAGGTTAAATTAATCTCAATGCAAATCTTAATTTAGTTCCCTTAAACAACCTAAACAAAAATTTAAAATATCATTTTACTTTGTCACAATAATTGTTTTTGCTCTTCTATTTGAGTGTTCTTAAAAAATGCTAAAAATTTGCCTGTATAACTCTTCTACCGATGGATATGGTTTTGATCGATAATTATTTTCTGTTTCTTTCGGCCATTTTTGCTTTTATTTCTGTTCAAAAATAGCACCCCAGAACTATAGTGCCAAACTCATAAGTTAGAAAAAATGTTTAACATTCTTCAAAATCAGGGACGTACCCATAGAGTTTCATTTTTTTGGGCGGATTGTAGTAACAAAAAAGTTTTGGAGGGGGGGGGGGCGGAGCCCCCTCCCCTTAATTTTTTGAAAACGTTGAAAAAACAGGGATAAACGTAAATAAAGCTGTATAATACACTGTTTTCTGGCCTAATAACTTATTATCTAATGTTTTTAGCGAAAAACATGTTTTTCTTAGTGAAAAATTACATTAGCACACATTGGCAGAGCCTGGATTTTACAAAAAAAGAATTAAGAGACCTTTCAGACCCCTTGGTCACACCCACATTGTAAACCAAACACATGAGCAGCATCTCGACTCCATGTTATTCAGGGTAACTACCTACCTATATAAAAAAAATCTGAGCCAATGCTATCGGCGGCTGGAAAATTTAGGAGGGGGAGGTACATAAATCAACCAATATGATTGTTTGTTTTGCTTTCTGTGTAGTACTTATTACTTATAAAAGATATTGTACTAACAATGAAATAACATTAGCATTAGGCAAGATAAATAGCGAGATATATGTATGTATAATATTGAAAATTTTTTGGTTTTTGGGGGTCAATTAGGGTACTAAAATTATTTTATTGTTTGGCGCCAAGCGATTAGCGAGGCGCTAGAAAATTTTGAATTTTTAGCCTCTGAAAACCCCCAAATTTTACTATCTGGCGACCTTTTTGGGAGGTGACAGCCCCCCCCGCCCAACCACTATTCTTATTTTTCCCCCTGTCCGACCGTTTCGGGGGGAGGGCGGTCG
Organism: Microlaimidae sp. YZB2_3; assembly: GCA_030248175.1. NCBI lineage: Eukaryota > Metazoa > Nematoda > Chromadorea > Desmodorida > Microlaimidae > Microlaimidae sp. YZB2_3. The sequence continues at coordinate 16,287 of JASAMX010016001.1, forward strand.
CCCCCCGCCCCCCCTGGTTACGTCCCTGGTCAAAATAGGCACATACAGAATTTAAAATTGGATTTAATTATGAAACTATACTGTAAACCTATTAAAATAAATGAGGGTTTAACTTTAACCCCCACTCCTGGCGAACTTGTCATTGTTTTTATGGGTTAATTTCTGACCCACTACGGTGTGGGGGAACTGGATAAAAAGAGTTAACCGTAATCGTTCAAAAAAATTTTAAAATTGAAAAAAAAAATAATATTTTTCAAAAAAATTTTAAATTCATTCAAACCTGGATATTCATGTCAAAATGAGAGTTTTAAGGAGTAAAAAGCTTTAAAATGTAATAAAAAGGACTTCTTGACCTGGATGTGTATTTCGAAACGATACAAATCCCAGTTCTAAATAATACATACGTATAGCAATTATCGATTTGACTGATACAAAAGTAAAATACATTTTACAAGTACAAACAAATTTTAAGAAAATTTTTCAGAATTAGCCATTTGTTAAAAATTTTAAAAGGAAGGATCAATAATTAAACACCGAGATTTGAGTAGCGCACGCAAATTTATTATTTCATGTCCTGATTTTCTTTAAAAATTTTGAAATCCCACCCATATTTATGTTTCTGCTCAACAAAAAAATAACTACACAAAAAAATTATTAAAAAACAAACGAAAAACTACCCACACGTGCTAAATTGACAAATTTTTAATTTAATTAATCCAGAAACATATATTTTAAAACATTAACATATGAATTATAACACCAAAACTCCTTGAATTACCTCTTTTAGAAGTTGAAGATCACATAATACACAAAACGAAAGTGCGTGTGCAGAAACTTTGAAATCAATGGAAACACAGAAAATGCGTTCGCAAAATAATACACGTGTGTCATTCTTAAAATACTACGGAACAGGATTGTCGGTTTCATTGGTGATTTAATTGTAACATGTTTCTGTTCTGTTTCTAACTCTACCCTTTCTTGATATACTTCTTTTAGCAGTTAAAACCAACATAATTACACAAACATTGTTAAATTTTAAAATTAATGCAAACAAAAATATGCGTTCGTAAAATACAAGTGTGCGATTTTAAAACACTTTTTGGTGAGTGATGTACCAGTTTTTCCCCGTCTAATTTCATTTTATGTGTTTCTGTTTTGTTTAAAAAATTTTAGTGGTTAAAAAATTATAGTTTATTGCGATAATCGTAATAAATTTATTCTATGATCCAGTTTTTTTCTTTGGTTTTTTTACTTGAATTAATTGACTGAACAAAAAAACGTACCTTGGGATTGAAATTTTAATATTATCCCTGAAGAACACGTATTTTTGTACAGGCAGTTTTTGTTATGATTTACATTACATAAGTGTGAATTTTTATCTATATCCTGATCCTGTCGTACGCTATACTCTACTGCTGCAGCTGGGGGCTGCAGCAGCAGTACAAAGGTTTAGCAATTCTGCCGTGTGGTTGTCGTTTTCACTTTCGGCCCTTCAGCGTTAAGTCTTAAGGTTTTTTCATACCTATGACAAAACGTCCTTTGGTTAAAGTACAAAGGACAATTTTAGAAAAGCCAAAACGTCCTTTGGAGAAGCCAAAACGTCCTTTGGATTTTTTCTTTGGACAAAGTATGAATGCTAGACCTGTGCACTGCCCCCGGGGTTTTATTAAGGGGGGCAATTCCAAAATGGGGGGCACGGGGTGCAACTTTTTGAAACGGTGGGAAGGCAAGCAGGGGAGAAAGGAAAAAAAGAGAAAAAAGAAGAAAGAAAAGTGACAAAAAAGGCGAAATTTGAGTAAAAATAGGTATTAAGTGGCTCTAAAAAGCATTGAAATAGGCTAAAAACTGCAAAAATTGGCGATAATGGCCTCAAAATAGGTCAAAAATGGCGTCATAATTTTGGGTCCTTTTTTTTGGGGGGGGGGGGAGCAAATCCTAATAAAGCGGGGGAGGGCATTTCCAGACCGTGCACAGATCTGGAATGCTGATTAAAATTTGTCTTTTGTACAAAGTCCAATAGACCATAAACTATAAACACGTTTTCCTTTAGACCAAGTCCAAAGGACGTATTGACGATGTGTTTTCCTTTGTCAACGTGCAGAAGACTTTTGTCCTTTGGACTTTGTCCAAAGAACGTTTTGTCAGATTGTCAGAAGAGAAGTATGAACCAGCCTTTAAAAAAATCAAACATTCCGTCATTATTAATATATAATAATCACAATAAAAAAGATAAGTAAAGTTTTTTTATAACCGAATGAATCAAATAAAAAAGAAAGTTATATGAAAAAAATTTTAATTTTTAATGTAAAATATGGCTGACTGACTTATTTTTGCACGTTTTTTTTGCCGCGTGGCGTTAACGTTTCAGGCTTTTAAAAAAATTGGCTATAATATTAATAAGTAAAATAATAAAAAGAAGAGATAATGATGATGAATAAAATTCACATTTGCATTCTGTGATTACAAAAAACATCCTTGCACGATGTGTAGATTTGTGGTGGTAGCACGCGTACTGTGAATATTTTTAAGCATACTCTCAAGACAATATTTTTTTAAGTTTAACCTGCAGCCCACCCGTGGTCATCCCTTTAAATTGGCTATTGAGGAAAACCGAATGAATGCAAGGGAATTTTCTTTTGCAAATAGGGTGGTTACACCTTGAAACAATGAAATGAAATGAAATGAAAGTCCTTTATTTTTACATAAATACATCTAAAGGAAAATACAATACATAAAATCAATAAAGTAGTAATATATTGAATATGGTGCAATAGAAAGGAGTACAAAAAAGGAGTAATTTTTTTCCTTTAGGTGAGTCATTTAAAATGCAAAATAAAGGGAAGGAAGAACAGAAGAGCCAAATTGGCTACTTAATGTGTCTATCAAACTTTAAAAACTTATCGAAATTTGCATTTTTTATTTTAGATTTAAATATTTTGATATTTGTTGCGTTTACAATATCATCAGACAAATAATTCCAATATTTGGCTACTCAAATACTAAAATAGTTATAATAAATTTCTTTTTTAGCCATAGGCACAAATAACTTTTTATTATGGTCGTTTTTTCCTTGATAATTTCCCCACATAAAAAATTTATCAAAAGAAAGTTCATTTAGGTGATTTACAATTGAATAACAAATATTTAGATCAATCTACTCCCATCTCAAGTAACTGTCGATTCTTTGGATGCATTCAAGAAAAGTTTTAAAACTGACTTAAATAAGCGCTGTTTTTGAGCCTTTAAAGTCATTTCAGATGGCTATGTTCATTGATATTTTGTTAGAATTGTATTTTATATTGGCGGCAATTAAGTTGCAGATTTGATGTTGTTGATGAAAAAAAAAAGAAAAGATAAATGAAATGATGTAACAGTAAACTACGCATAGACTATGCTTAGTGAAATTTAATTCTGTTATCTGATCATTGAGAAAAAAAGACACAACGAAAAATGCGTTAACGCCAGGATGTACGATAGTCAAAGTGATCGCAGAAAAAATTAAAGAAATAACAGACAGTCTGCTGTCGTTGCGTGGTTTGACTTTGTTGAACACTCATTCATTGTCGCCGGAACGTTTTTATTGAGCAGTCAGAAGATTTATTTTCGGAGTTCTTTGAATTTATATTAATCAGCAAGAACCTAAATAAAAAAATGAATCCAAAGAAAATTCCGCAGTTTTTTGCCCCTTTTAATGAGCCGCTGTACCATGTTTATTTTTGATCAATCAGTAACGGATTTTAAATTACGAGCGTTAGAATAAAAATAAGAAGAAGAAGATAAACATGATTTCACGTTCTTTTATTATAGGTGGCTCGATGCTAAATCGTCGAGTGGCGTTCCCTACAATTCACATGAGATTTTTTTCAATCTAAATTTCAAAACATGTTCATTTTAGATAGTTTCCTTAGTAAACAGAAATAACGCACACTTTTTAAAACGGCCAGTTTTTTATTTAAAACCATCATTACACCACAGCTAAGTCGAGGTTTTTTGGATTGGTTTTGTATTGTACTATACGTATTACAAAATAAACACAATAGATATTTATGATCCATCTATGGATGAATACATCAGAGACAAAAAATATATAAGATGTACATAATGTATGTTCATTTAGCCAAACTTTTTGAAAAAATGAGTCATTTAAAGTTGTTAGAAAAGTTTATGTCTCACCCCCACGGAAATGATTATGAATTAAATTAGCAAGGTCAAGGTGGAAGAATAGACCCCAGCTGATTGTTAGGTAATGTAATAATTGGTACCTACCAACTAATAAAAAACGGTTTTTATCCTGAATGCTATCAGGAAGCGTCAAATCAAAAAACCAAGCTTTTTTAAAACCTTTTAAAAAATTTAAGTATCAAAATTACCAAAGATTACGTTTATTTATGCAACTTTGCATGATCTTTTAGACTCAGTATGTTGAATCTGAAAAAGTCCTGCGAGACAAAAGTTATTTTTATTTGTGAGAAAAATTTCCAAAACATCAGTCATTTATCTTTTAAATTTTCACTCTACATTGTATTTATTATATTTTCAAGAATTACTAATGTTTTAGCCAGAAAAAAAATGTAACTGAAAGCTCGATTGATAAAATTTTTATAATATTTTTGATATAATTTTATTAATTTATATTTTAATCGAGATAAAAACAAAATTTTGTGATTTTCAAATTTTACACATGCTGTGATCGTTTCTTCTACCCCATCTCACTTAGTAAACCTCAATATAAAGTAAAATGATGTTTTCTAAAATGACGAATGTATAAGTTTCAGTTTAGCGAAAACACTTGTTGACTTGTCTACTCCATTATATGCTTTTTGGCATTTTGGTTGTAATATATAAACATCAATTGTTAAAAGATCATTAACAAAAATGTTGTTTTCTGTAAACACAACTTTTTTTTAAAGTATTTGCAAAATATGGTATGTTATCATACGGGTGCGGACGGGTGTAATCGTGACAGAGAGGTGTCATGTTATTGTATCGTATGCGTTTTATTGTGACGGACGGGTGTCATTGTGATTGACGAGTGTTATATTCATGGACGCATGTCATGTATGCGGCCATGTGTTATCGTATCGTGACATTCGAAAAGCACGATAAATCTTTTATTTGAAAATAATATTGTATCTTATTTTTTGGCTAATTTCCTGAAACTTATCGTTGAATTTTGATTAAAAATGTACATCTACTCTACTATTGTAGATATTATTAGAATAATATACTTCTCAATATTTATATAGCAGAGTTGCTTTGTTTTCAAAGATTAAAAAAAACCACTGTACCATAATAACCAAGCTATGTTGTGTTAATATTTCGTTAACCGTTGGTGATTAATTTTTTGTTATAGAATTTAATTTTTTCTCATTGTGACTGCACTAAATAATCAAAAAAATACCTTCGAAATTATTCCACTGCACGTTTAATGTTTAGATTGTGGAACCAAGCAACATGGTTTAAGTTTAATATCTTTTTTTTTGTTGTTGATAATTATAAAATTAAACTAAAAACTGGACTGTACACATAACATAGTGTTGCGAAAACTCGAGTGAAAATTGTTTTATTATATTGTATTGACTTTTTTTCAGATCATGAAATTTTCTCAATAACGATTACGAAAAATTCTTAAAAGGAAGTTAAAATACCGCCGAAAACCGACCAAGATGAATTCAGCTTTGCGTCAAACATTAGGACGCGTGTTATGCAACATTCCCCAACATTTTAAAAATCAACCGCTTCTTTCCAAAGTTCCAGTTTTAAGCCAGAATTATCCACTAGAAAAACGCTTTTTCTCGGTTTCTCTTCGAGAATTAGGTAATATTTTAATGATTTCGTGTGCAAGCAGGGGAGAAAGAAAAAAGAGGGAAAAAACAAGGAAAAAAGGGCAAAAAAGCAAAAATAAGATAAAAATAGGTCTAAAATGGCTTAAAATTTATTGAAATAGACAAAAAACTGAAAAAATAGGTAAATAGGCGTCATAATAGGTAAAAAATGGCGTCATAAGTTTTGAGTACTTCTTTATTTTTCCGCGGGGGGGGGGCAATAAAACAGGGGAGGGCAAATCCTCCAATAAAGCGGGGGGGCATTTTCAGACCGTGCACAGGTCTTTATATATATATTACATATATATATTAGGGTAGCGCGTTTAATTTCGGCACTTTTTTGTTTTTTCGATGTCACTCTTCACTTTATGGCCCGATTTTCATGTTTGATAGCTCATTTTGAAGCTTTCACGATACTGCGTTGCGTCACAAAAGTTTCACTGTAAGAAAGTGTTTTTTTACTTAATTAATTCTATATATATATATATATATATATATATATATATATATATATATATATATATATATATATATATATATATATATATATAGCTTTGTAAGCATGATTTTTTTATTTACCATTCATTCGACTATACAGCAAAGGAACTGTAATTGAATTGTGTAAATTTTTACCAACTAATAATCGTATTATCAACGTATGAATATTGATTAGATCAGCCTTTTACTAGCATGTACAATAATAAATTCGAATACCCTTATTCGCCAAAGAACTGCGTACGTGATTCCACATTTCATTTTTCCACTACAATTTAATATAAAAAATTATTTATGTATGATTGTAACAATCCAAAATTTAGCTGGTCGAAAATTTACCAAGAAACATGAATGGGTACAAGTTGAAGATCAAACAGGGACCGTAGGAATAAGCGAGTATGCTCAAGTTAGTTTATTTTTTTTATTTCTCGCACCAATTTTTGTTATTTTTGGTGGTGTATGAAACGAAAAAAAGCACTAATGTGTAACTCTGATAAACACAATTGCAATCATAAAGAAAAATTTAACCAACAAAGCAATAACTCGAAAAAAAACAGCGCAATACTAATCCCGTGGCGCTCTTGCTCTACCGATGATAACAAAAACAGTAAAAACATTTTGCAATTAATCTTTTATCTTTTAAAGCAGTCGTATCTTATGTAATTTGAGGTACTTTTTATGTGCAATATTATATTTTTGTTTGTACTTTAATAACCAACAACGCAGTCGAGTTTTTAATTTCATTTCCTTTTTTTTACTTAATAATTAATAAAAATTACAATAAGTAAAAAACCGCTGTTGAGATATCCAATAAATCATAATTTAATTGCTTTTTTTTCGTTTGGACACATTTAAATAAATAAAATAAATAAATAAATAATTTTATTCGCTTAAAGCCGGACAACACTAAAGCATTTTTATCATAATGCACTTAAATAAGAGTGCCCTTTGTTAGTAATCAGAATTCATTCTTAAAAAAGTAGTTGAATATCATACTGAAAAATGACTCTTCATCAATTGAACTTGTTAGGTACAGAGTTATAATTTTCATTTTCGATTGATGTTACACATGTATTTAATTGGTTCCATGATCAAAAATTCCAAATTCAAACAAAAAGTCTCTTAAATTTGATAGATTCATAGATCTTGCTGGAATTTAAGACATAACCGCACAAGACATAAAAATAATAACATTTAGGAAATATGAATTGATCTTCAGGAAAATTAAAATATTTGTAGCATAAAATTAGGCCCGTTTTTAATAAAATGTTTAATCTTCAGTTAAGCGAATAAACTTTAAAAATTAATAATTTTTTTTTCAATAAAAATATATTTACTAAGCTCCACCCACAAAAATACGAAATTCAATAAATTACTAGGTAAAACTATGCCCTTAGTCTCAAAAAGAAAATTCTAAAAATTTTAAAAGGAAGGTGCGCTCTTGTAAAACGCGTACCTAAAAATTAAAAAAGTCTGTAGGAATTTTTCATAAACAAATACCAAAACTTAAAATACATTATGCAGTTAATCTTTCGTTCGCAAAAACAGTCATAATTTATGCAATATTCGTGCAATTTTAAAAATCAAACAGTCATTTTAGTTGTATTTTAATAAGGAATACAATGATGCTCTTAGATTTATATACTTTCTTATGTTTTTTATCTAATAATTGATAAAATAACAAAATACAAATAATATGGAATAAAATATAATATTCTGAAAGGATAAATATGTTGTTTGTTTAAATACAAATAAATTAATAGTTTGGTTCTCAATATTACCCTAATATTGAACAAGCTATGACTGCTTTTGCAAACGAAAGATTATTGCATAATGTATTTAAGTATGTGTTATTGTTTTATAAAAAAATCTTTCAGATTTTTTAATTTTTGGGTACGCGTTTTCAAAAGCGCGAACCCAACTTAGTATATTATTAATTATTTATTAGTATTTTATTTATTTTTTTTATTTTTTTGGGTGGAGCTTATTTAAGGGGGATGCATCTATATCGGGAGATTAGGACTACTGCACAAACCAACAAACAAACAAAATATTATTATTATTATTAATTTATTTACCTTCAATAGATTTAGTGCATTTTATTATTGTTTTAAACGTCTTCAAAGTTCAAACGAAAATTAAATTTTATTTTTAGGCGTCTTTGGGTGATTTGGTATTTGTTGAATTGCCTGAAATTGGCAACACATATAGCCAAGGCGGTAAGAAAATTTATTTAAATACATCTCGCTGTAAAACTTTTTACAAAACTTTCAAATACTAATTTTGAGTGATTCGCATTTTTAGGGAGAGATAAAAAAATTCCAGAATATTCAAATCTAAACCAAATCGCGACGCCAGAAACATTTTGTTTTTAATTGTGGTAAAATTTCTGATTGTTTAGCAAAGGTCCAATAATTGTCTTAAAATCAAAAAAAGTTGTAAAAGCTATTTTTCTTTCTTTTTTTGACTTTTTAAAATTTTTGACTTAATATTGGTTTGACAAAGTAATAAGCTTTATTGTGCATTCTTAAGGTCTATTCATACTTATGACAAAACGTCCTTTGGACAAAGTCCAAAGGGAAAAGTCCTTTGGACTTTGTCCTTTGGACAAAGTCCAAAGGACAAAGTCCAAAGAACAACGTATTCATACTTCTTGTCCTTTGGACTTTTCCCTTTGGATTTCGTCCTTTGGACTTTGTCCAAAGGACAAATTCTGAGTAGCGTTCATACTTCGTCCAAAGGACAAAGTCCAAAGGACGTTTTGGCTTGTCCAAAGGACGTTTTGGTTTGTCCTTTGGACTTTGTCCAAAGGACGTTTTGTCATAAGTATGAATAGACCTTTAATAAAATATTTTGGTTAATTTAAATAAGAATTTTTTAATTGGAATTTTAAAATTTTCTGTACGCCTAAGATAGGTACTAGACTTTTTAAAACTAAAAAATTTTTGAGATTAAAAACCATGAATTATTGTATAAACTATCATAAAGTCCGTTTTAAAATATCTTTTTTAATGTTTTTTTTAAATGACCATGCTGAATGTCTTAAAAATATTTTTATTTTGATTCATTCAATAAAATGTACATTTTATAACAAATTTCGCAGTTAAAGTTAAACTAAAAAATTTAATCATACCATTTTGCAGTTTAACATTTAAATTACATTTAAAAAATGAGAATTTAGTTTCAATTTTTGAAAAATAATATATTGAAACTACCAGGGGTGGTATTCTGACGCGCGTTTAAAAGTTATTCCGGGTTAACTTTTTTTACGTGCTTTAAATAGATGTGCTGCATCAGAATGTGACCCGGTTGTAGTGTTTGAAACATTAAGGTTTATTCTGGGGGCCTACGATAATTTGAGTCCTGAGTTTGCTTTTCTTTTCAAAACGGAAGATTTTTTATTAATTTTTTTGTGCGCTCGTTGTTTTGTTTGGCCGCGTATTGTCTTAAAATGCACTTGCACATTTTTTGACACGTTCTAGTTTTTGTCATTTTTTATGAGCAGTTTTTGCTTTTAATTTTGGTGTATTTTAACTTAGTTTGATAAATTTACAAAAAATATTATTAATTAAATCAGTTTTGGCTTCATTAATCGCAAATATAAGTTCACACAGTAAACCACTGCGGCATGAGGATATACAATACTAACGTTCAGATGAATATAGAAAACATCTGTTTTCTTGACTGCATTCAGGTTAACCAAATATTTTGGTTGTGTAATAAAATCCAAATTATTATTTATTTAAGTACATTTATTATTTAAAAAATAGTAATCTACATAGGTTATATAATAATAGTAATATAAAAAAATACATTTATGCATTGTTGTATTATCATTATAAACATATAAAAACAGCTGTGTTAACAAACAGTAACATTAATTACCTTAAAACAACATTAGTGTAAAACAATTTATCTGAACAGATTATTTTATCTTATTTTATTTTTATATATCAAAATACAAGCAATAATGGAATTAGGAGGTATAGGGGAAGGGAATCACTGATAAGTTGTGCTGTTGTTCACTAAATAGAGAAACAATCAAAACAACCCTGTTTAAAACAGTTTAGTATTATTTGTAATCAACAAATGAAACACGCACCTATTATTACACCTGGTATAAGCATTAATATAAAAAAGCTATTTTGGCTTTTTTGTAGTGGATAGTACATAGTAGATCGTAATCGCCTTTTTTAAAAATTACAGGTTTAAATCCTGTATCGGCCAAATTTTTAATAAATTTGGCTTTTCAAATTTTAAGCAAAATAAAACATTTTAACCTAAATACGTCAATAAATACGTAAATACGTAAATATAAATACGTAAATATAAATACATAAATACGTAAATAAAAAAATAAATACATAAATACGTAAATCGTCAAATAATAATAATTTTAAACTAATTAGTTATTAAAATTATAGTTAAAATCCTTCAGGCTGAAATTAAGGGCGTAACCGCTCGCCGTCAGGAAGAAAAGAAGATTAAACGCTAGAAAATAAAATTAATAAAAAAAAATTTGACAGGGATGATGTTACCAATTATTATTAAGTTGCGTCAGGTGTTTTTCTACACGTGATATTTTCTCGAAAAACGAGTGGTTACTTTACTACTCTGCTGTTTTCACCCTGATAGAGTTCGTCTTTAGTAAGAAATTTATTTTTGTTATAATACGGTTCTTTTTGCTTGTTTAGTGAACAACTGCACCAGCCAAAGTTGGTTTCTATATAGTACATTTAAAAAATAATTGTTTGTTATGTAAATTTAACAGTTTTAATGTACACTCTTTGGGGTCAGCTTTTTTGACAAAATATTTTATTATAGGATAGCTGACTTAATTTCGGCCACTTTTTTTTATTTTTTTGGATAAGTTTTTTTTGGATTTTTCAATCTACCGAAAATTTGGTCTAAAAATCAAACGATAGTTATTTTTGTTATTCAAGTACAAAATTTTAAAATTTCTATTACATTTACTTAAAAATCAGAGAAGGTTTAAAGTTTTTTATAGTGGCCGAAATTAAGGCGCGAGCCATTAACTTCGGCCACCTGAAAAAAAACGGCTATAACTATTACAAAAACGAACAATAAAAATTTTTAAAGGTTGCAAATTTATCCTTAGGTATTGTTCTTGGTACATATAACTTAATTTTTCCCGTTTGCAAACTTTAATAGTTATTAGCAAGACTTTAAATAAGTATGTCAAAACCTTTAAAAAACAAGTTTTAATAGCCTGTATTTTTGTTGAATTTTTTTGGCTTAAAAAACGTCAAAAAAAGTCAAGCGAGCAAAAAAAAATTTTTATAAATACGGTAGTACGATGATATTTGAAAACAGCAAAAAACGGCAGGTTATTTCACCTAAATTTGAAGGTGGTCGAAATTAATGGAATCTTAAAATTCGCAGTTAGTTAAACGCATGCAAAGTGATTTTGAAGAAAATATCAAAACATAAAAATTACCAATTTTGAGCCTTAAATAGAAAATATTTTAAGATTATATAGTGCTTCGTTCTAAAGTTGATGCAGTTTAAACACAAAGCAAAAATTAAGAAAATCACAAAAAATTTACTTTTTGTGTGAAAATGTTGATAATGCAGACTAACAAAAATAAAAAACTTTTGCAAAAACACTTTATTTAACATTCATCCAGTTACTTTCGTGCTAGTTCTTTTGTGTTTTAAAAATAAGCCAATTTTCTAATACTAAATTGATGGCCGAAATTAAGGCCTGGTCGAAACTAAGTCAGATACCCTATAACTCAAAATCAAGTTTTATATTAAAAAAAAAATTAAAATTAGCACCTCATCCAAGACTGATTTTTTACCAGCGAAAATTTATTTCAAGTAGACGGTGTACTAATGCACCATTCATAATTGGTTAATCCATAGTACCCATATTATAAAATCAGTTTATCTATACGACATTTAAACTTTGAAATCATGTATAAATACAGTATTTTTTGAAATTCTGAAAAAAAAAGGATTTTTTTAACTTTATTCCGTCTAATAAGAGAGAGGTGAAGGGTTCAGAGGAAAAATTGAGCAAAAAATGTCTTCAAAATGACTTCTCATTCTCATCCGCTTCAAACTTAGGTTTTAAGGTCTAAATGGGATTTTAGCAACATAAGGTTCAAAAATAAATACCATGAAAAATATAAAATATTTTTAACCGAAAATTACCGTTACTTGTTTTACTGTCAAAATCAAAAAACCATTCGGAAAAAAATAAAGTTCAAAAAATGATTTTGTAAAACTGTTTTTTCAATTTCAATTCCTCCTCTTTTTAAACTCGTCACTCGTGTTTCCCCCTTTTTTTATTATAACCCCATTTCTTGAGCACAGCAAATTTAAAAAGTATTATCATATGTCTTAAAACGAAATTGATATATTTTGAAAAAAAAAATATTAAAATTGAATTTAAGATTAATTTTTTATACAATAATAGGAAAAAACGGGTGAGGGAAAGGGGGAACCCTTATGTATGCAATGATAAAAAAATTACAAACTTACCTAAAACGCATAAATTAAAATTTTTTTTACCTTAATTTATAAGTATTCATTTAAAATCTATAAATAGGTATTTATTTAAAGTGTCATATATTTTTAACTTTTGTGTCTTTAACTTCTTTATTATAATTTGGGATATTTGCTACCTTGTATTATTTTTTGGTATTATTTTTGGTGTACATCTTGAAGGATCTGATATAAAAATATATAGACCTAATTTTTTATTAGAAAAGTAATAAAACAATCTGATTGCTATTATAAAACTTCCATTTACATTAACATACAAATAAAAATTTAGTCCTGTGCCACATGAACGTGCTCTAAATTAGAAAACAAACTAACGACAAGGTACAAAATTCCAGTTAAAGGTGTGCTTATTTCTTGTTGCAGTACTCGGTTCCACATTTTACCTCGAATTCCCGCGTTTTGAAGGATTTTCCATGAATTGCTTTGATTTTTCTCTAGTTTTATATTTTCCATTGTGTTTAGATCATCTTCAGTAAGTATAATTAAGTCCAGAGACAAGCTGAGTGTGCGCAAATTGGGACACACCTAGAATGTGTAAATGTATTTTAAAATTATGTATTAAGTTATTTAAGCTTGATGCTAAAAGTAGTATGAATTTGCTAACAATGTTCTAAAATAAGAATTTTAGGTACATATCATTTTATTATTTTATTTAACTAGAATCTAGAGTTCCATAAATTACTTATTAAATCTCTAGATAATCCACTTCAAAAAATTGCTCAAAAATAAAATATTAATCGACCTTAAATGATTGAAGGTAAATTGTGATGTTGTAATACAACAGCTTAATTTAAGGCTCCCTGTAAAGTTATTATTGTATTGATTAATTTTTACTTTTCTGTTGAAAATTTTGTGTAAAAATACAACTTTGCTTTCTTATTTATATTGCTTTAATTCAACTTCCCCATATTTTTTTAAGCGATTTCCAAGCGTATTTTTGTTGGTACAATTTGTAAAAATTTCTTTTAATGCAATGTGTATCTCGTTGCAGAGCAATGTAATTTTGCTGCAGTAGCGCGCAGCAAAGCCCCTTTTTGCGGAGCTTGGATCTTTTTTTTTAAATTGGTTGGTGCTCCGGAACAAAATGAGCAAAGGAACGTCAGTAACATGCCTAAGTAATTAAATTAAGTATTTAGAATTTTAGTGCTATGAGTAAAAATAATTAATACCAAGGCAAACAGTTCCAATTCGGATCTTCCAATTACACAGTTGCGAAGATCTAGAGAGAATAGTTTATTCAGTTGCGCTTGATGACGAGTGGTTAACCAGTTAACACTGTCAGTAGTGAAGATTATATTCTGGTGCATTGTGAACGTGAACAAGGAAGAGACACTCCTTGGAAGCGGCAGACTGAAATCCAGACGGCGCAGGTTGTTAGTAGGAACTTTTATCAGTAGTAAATGGAGATCTTTTTTGAGAAACTCTAGACTTCTTTTGCGAAAGCGAAGCGGTTCCATGTAGAATTGAACGTCGGTCCGCACAACAATAGTGGTTTTATTATGCCAAAAATAGGAATGGGCATTTTCTAACTTTCTAAAATAGTTAAAAATAGCATTTTCTTGTTATGCTGTGCGGTTGCTTCTGAAAACATCTGCTCCATTTTTATAAAAAGAAAAATGTCATTAAAAAAAGTGAAAAACAATGTTCATAGTAAAATCGTGAAAAACATCGAAAAATCAATAGTCAAAAGGTAAAACAAGAATTGCAATTTGTTGTGTTTGAATTATTACTATCCATGTTTGCAAAAATGAGAACTTTGGTTTGTCAAAACAAGTAACTGTACAGCACATACACACAAATACTGATGATTTAATATTAATTTCGGCACTTTTCTAAATTGGCATTTTTGTTTTGGACTATATCTTTGGTAATCCTGGACGGAATACGACGTTTTATAGCTCAAATGAGAGCTAATTATATGTAGATGACTGTCGTGAGCTTTTTATTTGTTATGTTATGATATTTTCATGGGAAATTGTGTGATTTAAAAAAAATAAAATTGTTACTCGTTTTTATAACATTTGTGACGCAACGCAGTATCGTAAAAGCTTCAAAATGAGCTATCAAACATGAAAATCGGGCCATAGAGTGAAAAGTTACATCGGAAAAACAAAAAAGTGCCGAAATTAAATGCACTACTCTACTACTAACAATATAAATTTTTTGTAAAGGGGGGTATCTTTTTTTCTTTAACCAAAAGGATACACAACCATTGCATGTTAAATTATGCCTCAGGTATTCTTGCGTTTTGCGAAATATAAATAAATAAATTTTCTGATTATTACGTTGTGAAAAAGCATTTCAAAAAAAAAATTAAAATAGTGCCTAGTGCTTAATTGCACTGCTGACTTTTCATCAGCTCCTCACCGAGACATGGTTTCCATTCTGAGTTTGAGACTCCATAATCATCAAAAAGGTTGTAA
The DNA here is from genome assembly GCA_030248175.1 of Microlaimidae sp. YZB2_3. Taxonomy (NCBI): domain Eukaryota; kingdom Metazoa; phylum Nematoda; class Chromadorea; order Desmodorida; family Microlaimidae; species Microlaimidae sp. YZB2_3. Next base: position 31,561 of record JASAMX010016001.1, read on the forward strand.
GATTAAACTCAACGGCACTGTAGAAGCGACAGAGCGGTCGCGACAGACGCTGCGCAGAATAATTATTAAAAAAAACAATAACAGAAATGTCGATTGTATTTTGAATTAATTTTATTACGCGGCCTGAAGTCGGTAAAAAATACAACTAGAATAAACATTCAATGTTTGAATTTTGTTTTAATTTAAACGCAGCGAACTGAGTCAATTCATTTTGTAATTTACATAAGATGGGCCAAAATCTTATACAAAATCTCTAAATATTTATTTTATATGAATATATTAATATAAAAACATTGGTATAAACATATACTGCGACAGAAAGTAATTTTTTCATGCTTTTGTAATATCTTTCTGCACAATAAATGACGTTTTCAGAAATAAATTCGTATATGTTTATTTTATTTTTTTTATTTTAACCAATTTAAGTATTTGTAAATAGATTTTAAATGAACTGCTGGCATTAATCCAACAACATTCAGTGTTTAATGTCGCTTCCTGGTTGCATTCGAGTTTAATATAATTTGGTGTGGTTTGGTTCATGGTGCACCCCCACTTATCGAATGAACGACTGTTACTGCAACTGTCTGTAATGCAGGTTGTTATACTTTTAATTTTAATTAGATTTATAATTAAAACAATGCTTAAAGGTGCGGTGCGGAGTCAAACTTTTTGTCTTTGATTTTGATATTTTTTTGTGAAAACCTTACCCCTGCCCCCAATAGCCCACAAAAAATTTTTTAACAAAATATCTTCAGTGTTTCAAGAGTTATGACCCCCCAAATATGGCGTTTTTCGACCATTCTGTTCTAGAAAAATTGCTAAATGGGAAAACCATTTAAGTTACAAATTATGCACTCAAAGAAAGCAGCTACTTTCTACTTGAATTTAATACCTAGATCGTTAAGATTGGTGCAGTATTTGTAGAGATATTGTATTTCTTCTACAAAAAACACAATTTTTTCGCTAAAAACACTAAGTGAAAAAAAATTGGACAGACTTCAAAAAATCACTGCCGTAGTTTAGTGTTTTTAACGTAAAAATCGCAGGTTTTTTGTAGGAGAAACGCAATATCTTGACAAATACTGCACCAATCTTAACGATAAATGTATGAAATTAAAGTAGAAAATAGCCGATTTTTTTGAGTGCATAATTTGTAACGTAAATCGTTATACCCATTGAGCAATATTTCACGTACAGAATTGTCGAAAAATGCCATTTTTGGGAGGTCATAACTCTTGAACCACTGGAGATATTTTGTTGAAAAAAATTTTGTGGGCTATTGGGGGCAGGGGTAAGGTTTTCACAAAAAATATCAAAATCGAAGACAAAAAGTTTGACTCCCCACTGCACCTTTAAGCATGTTATAGGATAGATTACTCAAGATCCTTCTGCGTTAACTTTTGCAGTTAAAGGCAAATTACTTCAAATTGAAAGAGGCTTTTGCCAGCAAATTTAAATGCATAAATAGAAGGTAAAAGACAAGGTTATAATTGTTCTGTACAAAAAATTAAAAGATGCAATCGCATATTTGTTTTCAAATGTTTAATTTAAATAAAAAAATTATAGTGTAGGTTTTATATAAAAAAGTAAAAATCGTAAAATTTAAATTGTCTTTTTACTAAATTCACGTCTAATATTTGTCAATTTCAATGTTCATTTTTTAGCAATGTTAAAACATAAAAAATGTGGTTTGATAAAATACATACCTGCAGGTTAATCTTAAATTGTGTTGATCACGCAACTTTAAAAATTTATAAACTCCTCCCAAGCATTGTAGGGGCAAATTAGACAGAATCAGTGGCATATACTGCTCTTCTTCTGATTGTACATCCAAAAATCTTCCTTTGGACATTCGGGCACGCTTGTCTACTTTTTCTGGGGTTATGCACAATCCCCTTTTTTCTTCGCACTGAGGAACATCTAAACTATTAGAAAAATACTTATTTTAAGTATTTTAATTATTAAATTTTATTAAGTAATCAACAAAATATGTATTTTTAAAAGTTTCTTACATTTACATCTTACATTTCAAAATTTAATATTACATGACTATTTCAATTTTTCTTCATTTTTTCAATAACTTGAGTTATTCATAAAATAGTTGCGGTAAATCCTGGGCCTCTAGATACGCGCCTAAAGCTGTACTGTAAAGGCTGGTTCATACTTATGTAAAAACGTCCTTTCGACTTGAACCAGCCTTAAGTGTGTCTACAGGGGATCTTGTTACACTTTAATGTTTGTAACATACTTCATTGCATTGCAAAGATATTTTTATTGCTTTTAAATATAATTTTAATTAAAATTAAGAGTATAACAACCTGCATTCAACAATTACAGACAGTTAATTGCTTACTTGACAACTGGGTGCACGGCTAACTAACTAGCCATATTTTTGCCGTTATTTTTAACCTTTTTGAAATTTTTTTAAAAAATTGCTCAACTTACACTTTAAAAAATTTGGGGTGGTTAAAGACAAGTGAGAAATAAGAAGTGCGTTCACACTGGACTTGCGTGATAACTTAGAAAACAAGTTCACACCGCAGTGACACGTGACATGTAAGAGTCGAGTCACTAGCTCCTTCACACGAGATTTTTGAATATTAATATGAGATTTATGGTCAATAGCCAACGTGAGCCAACGCCAAGCCAACTTAAGTTATATCAGGGATTTTATAAGCACCTTGGCTTGCTGTGAAACTTATAATGAATACGAATTGTACTACAGATTAAATCAGTGTGACGTTTATCAGACATCCTAATTAGTAAGACTGTTTTTGCTGACAGACAAATTTACTCTTATGTACCAAGAATCAACCTGAACTCCAAGCCTATTCTTCTCAGTCCGGCGCGTTTCCACTGCACGGCACTGGTTTTTTTAGAGCAGAGGTGGGCCGGCTATAGATATTCCATATCACCGCCTAAAGCCCTCTTTCAGCACTGTTGCTAGTATAAGGTTTAGTCAATTGCTCCACTTTCTTATTTTAAAAAGTCTCATCTGCGAGTAGTGTTGAATATTCACCTCAGAAAGGCTTATTATCAACATTTGCCACTAAACAAGGTTGTCCTCAGGTTCTCTTGATATCGTAACACATTTTCAAACAGCCAAAATATATCAAAATCAATGTAACGTCGTTTTAAAAAAAATCCTGTGTAATGATGTCACTACGTTTTTTAATAAAAAACTGGAAAAAATTTCATGATTAGTTTCCGCTCAGTAACCATTGCAGTTTTTGCTAAATTTTTGTTTATGATAAGTTTTACTGCAAAGTGCTTATATTTCTGTCGGTTTATAAATGCATTTTCCCTAGGGCTTATTTTAGACGAAACAAAAAAAAGGTTAGATTCAGTTTTTGGAAAACGCCAGCTGAAACGTTTTTAACAACACGTTATTAATGGTTCGCTGGCTTCATATAAAATTTAGTCATAAAGCCGATCGGTATAAAAAAACACAAAATTTAAATCAGACAAACCAATGAGTTTTTTTGGAACTGAAATGTATAGTACTGACTTATTAATTTTCCATGTTGATCTATAATCATTTATAGACAAGTTCTGAATAAGGGTTTTTTAGTGTTAGGAAGAGGGTACAATACTACTAGCGCCAATCATATGTAGGGGAAAATTAAGAAACAGCAAGCGACTAGTACATTTTACGGTTTGAAATATTTCAAATATTTATTGATTTAAAATCTCGACCCCTTTTCTTCAAAATTTTTTAAATACTTTTTAATATTACAAAAGTAAAAGCAGTTTTTGGGGGTTTTAGTTTTTTTTCGCTTCGTAGATACGGCCCTGCTGGCGCGCTTGGTTTCCAATTTTTTAATGTTTCAATTACAGAAAATGCTTAATTTAAAAGTTTGGAATCGACTTTTTAAAATTAATTTTTAAATTTTGAATAGTTTTATAACCAAAACATTTTAAAAAAACATATGTAGGTTTAAAACTAGTTTCAAATCACAAATTTCAACTTTATTTTTATTAATTTAAAATCATTGTTCACAAAAATACTATTTTAGTGATGATTTCTAATAATTGCGACGTTTAATTTAGAAACCAAAAGTTATTTAGCACAAACTAATATATTAAAGCACTTCAAAGTAGTGAAACATATCATCGTGTAGCAATTTTTATGAAATATAGGTTTAAACTTAAGAAACTAAGAAAACTAAATTTTTTTTCAAATTATTTCCAACAGAACTTAAGTTATTTGTCTTGTCTTAAAATAATATAAATTCTGGAGCTCACTTGTTTTGTTTTTGTTTTTAAACTTGTCTGATCTGTAGATAATTCTCGTAGGATACGGTTGATACTTGTGTTCATGAGTTTCCTGGTTTTGTTTACTTCCGGAACTTTCATTTGCACTATGCACAGAATATTTTAAGCAGCTGTAACATTGATCTTAAAAAAAATTGTGTAATTAAAACCTTTGCATTATAATTTATGCTGTTAAAAAAATTTTATTTAGCTTTTACCAAATGTTAGTTGTAAAAAATCAATATATTCAGAAAAAAATGCATTAGTTAATAAAAATGCATCATAATACAATTTAGCTTGATTTATAAGTTTTTCTTAGGCTTAAAACATAAACCAAAGTCAAACTAAGTTTAAAAATTGGCTTATAAAGCCAAAAAATTGCTGATGTTTTTGATGGTCCATGTGATGCGACTGAACTTCTAAGTCTTGTACAATAGTTTTAATATATTTTATTGGTTCATAAGTTTTTTCTTAACAACATGATTTGTACAAACCAAAGGTCATTTTGTGGGTAAAAATAAGGCCTAGCTTTTAACGATAGGTTTAAATACAAAAAATGAGGTTTACGTGTCCAATTTATCGATTTTAGATAATAGGATATTAAAAACGTGTTTCTAGATTATTTTTTACCTGAATATTTTGATTTTTTGAATTTTTGAGCTTGTAAAAAAGTTATTATTTCGCTTAAAGCCGGATATGCATTGTGAAATAATTAGCTCTAATAGTATAACCAAAAAATTAACATAATAAAAATATTAGCATGATATCACTGTTTTCGCGTAGATTCTTTCTGCCGGGACTCAATCTTTTAAGCTTAATATCCGGAGAATTTCTTTAACCGATTTTTGGTAATTGTACCTATCAAATCTGAGCATTATGGGGTTATCCATGTTTTCGATTGTAAAAAATGATATTTCTGCAGCTAGTATACCTGAAAAGCGGGAAATGAAACCGGTTTTACAAGTTTTGCATAAAACTGTCGATGCCATTGTCGATAAAACAAACCAAAAAGAAAGAAAGAAACGATCGCACAATAAATAGTTGAAAACAAGAGTGACTTGAAATAATATAAATCATACATTTTTCTTGGCTGCGTGAGAGCAGCGGTGTAGGTTGTAAAATTATAAAGATCAATATTTTTTTAGTATGGATAATTTTAAACAATTTTGATATAACACATTACTAAGTAAATACACGAAAACTATGTACACAAAACGGAAGTGTCTGCTTCTATGATTTCTGTAGGTTGATTCCCAATGATGATTGGACCAAAAAAATTCGCGGTAAAAAATGAGCCTAAAATTATAAGAAAATGATGCAAAATATACAGATATTGTTAATCTCTTCTAGAACTTTTGACGATCAAATCAGGGTTCCTAACCATGCTGTCACCATTTTTAAAAGCTTGTAATTCTCTCAATTTTCATAGTTGATTTGTAAAAATCGCATATTTTAAAGCTAATAATAATGCTGTGCAGCTTTCAAAGGTATTTAATTTCGTTGATCACAAACCATTAATAAATATTTAATGATTTAAGCGAACCTCACCCTTAAAAAAATTTATGTAAGTCTGAATTTACAGTGGACGTTAAAACTATTGCAGCAATTTTTAAAAAATAACTCGCGATGGAACCCGTGGCAAATTAAAACTATTTTTTTAATTTTCCTGCAATGCGTGATTATTTTCTTCTTCCTGCTTCAGTTTAGTTTAGAGTGATATATTCGTTTAGGGAAGTTTAAACGAACTCCTATTTAAAATTTTACGTTTAAATAATTAAGCCCTTTCTGTTCATCTATAATTGTTTTTGTATTCAGACGAATGTGCAACAGTGGAAAGCGTGAAAGCTGTAAGCGATGTGTTTTCTCCTGTGTCCGGGACCGTAACAGAAATTAACGAATCCCTTGCTGAAAAACCGGAATTGGTTAACTCTTCGCCATACGATGAAGGTATGTACTTCCATTTTTTTCAACTATGCATATTTACTTGTTGTAAAAACCAGTACCTTTAAAACATTTAACTTGTCATTGTAATAATATTATGTTACAAGTGCACTTTTTCTGAGTCGAGTATTAAACGAAAGAAGTAACCGACGATTTATTTCCAAAATTTTCAGCTTAATAATTTTTGGCTGGTTTGATTTTTTTTTTTCAAATTTTTTACTCTTTTATTATTTTTTTATGACGCGCATTATAAATGGTTCTGTTATTGTATTTAGTTTTATAGATTTTTTTGTCGCTTTCAGTATTTGTCAATTACAAACAAAAAACATAATGTACTGTGTTATTAAATTATTGTTACTTTTATTTTGCATCGATTTTTGTCCAAAATATATCAAAAAAACAAGATAAATTCTTTAAATAATTTTTTAATATCTTTATCCCAGACTGAGAAAAACAAAAACGTCTCAGACTCAGAATGAGAAACATATAACTCAGACAATGACTATTTTATCAGTATGAGATGTGAAAGTTAATCTTTTTAACTGTAATCTTTCTTATATATGGATAGATTTAGCAAATATAATCATAATTTATAACAATTCAAGCGTTTCAAGTCAAATATAAAATTCCCGAATTCTGTTTCAAGCGTTTTAATCGTCTATCTGTCTAGATTCACCAACAAATACAAGAAATAAAGTTTTACTTAAGATTAGGACCAAATGATAAAATTGTATTTGGCACTTTTAAACGTTGAATAAATCAGTAATGAAGACATTAACTTTTTATACAGTATGCATTCAATTATTTATAGTGTATGACTTATTAAAAAATTCCTCAAAGCATTTTTGTATGTAGTTACTTTTATAACTGTCATTGTTAGATTAAAATAAAAATTTACTGGCTATTGTTGCACTTGATATAAGATGGACATTTAAACGATGGACAGTTTGTTGACTTAAAAAAGTATAAAAAACAACAGTTTTTAAAGATGTTGGTGAAATATTCAAAACTGATAATAAACCTTAAAATAAATTATTACTTTCTTAAAAAAAAACATTTTCACTTGGACGTTCAGAATATTATAGAGTGAATAGCAAAAGTAAATCGCTACATGCTTAAAACAAAAAATATAAATTAACCCGTTCTTGTGATTGTATTTTTCTCGGTTACAACCATAAAACCTTCGTATGACCTAAGGCGTACTTAGGTCATACATAATTTTTGTGCGTGATTATTGCCCAGTGAGCAAGAAAATTCAAATGGTTAAAGCTGTACGGTAGCAATATGCAGATTTTATTCACGGTTAGTGTATTACGTAGGATATTTCATATTGAAAAAATTTGCATATTGCTGCCGTAACTTTAATCATTTTAATTTATTGCTCACTGGGTACTAATCACCCACAAAATTTATATATGACCTAAGTTATGCCCAATTCATACGTAGAGTTTACCACGGTAAGGTTTACGTACGACATAAAAATACGACCACCGTGAGACGAAGGTTGAACCTTTGTCGTACGAAGATTTCACGGTTGTATTGGGTAAAAGGTCATCACGGGAACGGGTTAAAGAAAAAGTACAAAACTAAGAAGCAGTTTATAATTAAGCAAATTTTTTTAATCAAATTCATGTGACTTTTAAACTTTCTGCGTGGCTATGAACAAAATAGTGTTTTTAGCTTGTATGTGATAATAAATATTTAAAGGATATTTGTTTAATACAAGAATTCATTTTTAGGTTGGTTGTTCAAGATAAAACTAAATAATGCTGATGAGCTAGAAAGCCTTTTAGACGAAAACGCGTATGAAAAATTTACCAAAAGCGAAGAAAACCATTAACGAAAACGTTTTTATTTTCTTGTTATTTATTAAAATTGTGATAAAAATAAACCAGGGGTCGCATTCTGAGGAAGCACTTATATTTACATTCCAATCAAAATAAAAAAATAAATATAGGGTAGTGCATTTAATTTCGGCACTTTTTCGTTTTTCCAATGTAACTTTTCACTGTATGGCCTGATTTTTATGTTTGATAGCTCATTTTAAAGCTTTTACGATACTGCGTTGCGTCGTAAAAAATTCACTGTACGAAAGTTGTTTTTTTAAATAATTAAATCAGTTTTTAAAAAAATGGAAAATTGCCGAAATTAAATGTATGCATTTAATTTCGGCACTTTACAAACAATCGATTGTTTCTCAGTCAAAAAATCATCATTTTCAAAAATTTAAAAACCTATCATTATCCCCAGACAGCTTTCTTTAATTTAAGCTTTTACTTGTTGTTCAACGTGTAACTGGAAAAAAATTAAAGCTAAAATGTCAAATGGTATCAAAATGAGGAAAATTTGGGGAAAAAGTGCATTTAATTTCGGCGGTTTTTAAAAAGACCCCCTTAATCGAGTTTAAGTGCAGTGCTATGACTCCTACACATTTCAACGTTGTCTTTTAGCAATACGTAACTGAACGAAGTACA
>JASAMX010016002.1:0-31251 GCA_030248175.1 Microlaimidae sp. YZB2_3
TTGCTCAATATAAAACATTGTGCAGGTAAAAATGAACCTCAGAATAGGGACAAAAAACGACTTGCTTTTGCGTTTCGCTTAAAAAATCAGGGTGTCGGACGTCGTCGGGGGAAAAGGAATAAAATAAACGCAATGAGCCCCTCCCTCCACCAATCTGAATACGTACAAGGGAAAAGTCATTGGGTTATTGCCGACTTTGACCTACAGTGATTACCGCACAGTTTTGCGCACGGCGGGAGCGGAAGGAAATCGATATTGCACGATGGGGCATTAAACTAAATAACATCAATTCCATTTTTTTTGAGAAAAAACAAACAATAAATAGCGAAACATATTTTTGCAATGAAAATAATATGAAATGTTAAGGTACGATAGAATAATATAGAAATTATTTATAGTGTTACATTTTTGTCTTAAAATTTTAAAAGTTAGTACATAACATAGTAGCTAGTTAGGTACTCAAATTTTTCCGAGTCATATAATTAGTTAGTGTTAATTTTTTAAAGGAAATAAATATCAGTGAGAAAATGTTAAATAGTTTCAGACATTAAAAAAGTAGGTATATAACAAAAAATTAAAAATAATAATTTCACGGAAGGAGAAAATATTTACGCACAACTTTTAAAGCAAATGTAATAAGTAAAGGAATAAATAAAATCTTGGCAGAATTCTTCTTTTTTTTTCGTGCAGCACAAAACAAACATCAGCGGGCAGCCGGCGGGACAAACAGGAATTCCAAACTGGCTCTTATAGTTTACTTAACGTAAACGAAAAGAAAAAGGGGGCTCGTTTTAAATTTTTTTTTTATTGATAAAATGATCACAAACTTTCACACTGTAATGTTCGAAAAATGGAACCCATTTTTGCATTGTTTATTTGTTTGTTTGTGTATAGTTCGCAAAATGAAATTTTCCCGCCCACATCCCCCACAACATTATATATTATCAAGAAATCAGTACTGAATAACAGGCCAGCCGCATTTTATGATATGATCTAAAGGACAACGTTGTTTAAGGATTTAAGAGAAAGAGGTATATATAAATATGTTATGATTGTTATTGTAGGGAAAGTAGTAACTATATACTAAAATTGATCTATTGGTTAGATTGACTGCCCTGTCTGTCTCTGATCATCGTAATTGGGTTTCTGTATCCGAGCTCTCCTTCATAGTATTGTTTTCTTTGTTCCATATAATATCCAATACGATCTCCCATCTACCTTGGAATCATAGGTGAGAAAAAGGGGCAAGGGACGGATTCCACCTCCCCCCGAGAAGGGGGAAATTTTGGGGGCCCCCCTAGACGAAAAACTAGGCTTTTCCTGCTCCCAAGTTTTCGAATTCAAACCCGCGACTGCTCTAGATTTTGACGACCGGCCCCCCCCCCCCCCACGGGAAAAGTTTAGGTACCCTTTTTATACTAAATTTTCTTCCAAAAACGTTAATTTTTATCACATATTTATGAAACCTTTACATGCTTTTTATACTAAACTAGGGCTTTTTATCTAATAAAACGTAATATTATCCTAAAAAAAGAACAATTATTAAAGTTATTAGGGTTTAAACCTGTTTTCCTTTGCACACCGGACCCCCCCCCTAGCTTTTTAGGGGGGGGTCGACCCGGGGTGCGAAATTTTGAAATCTAGAGGGGGGTCAGGTGGGGTCCGGTGTTCAAAGCAAAACAGTTTTAAACCATAATAACTTTAATGGTTGTTCTTTTTATAGGATAATATTACATTTTATTGAATAAAAAGCCATATTCATGTATAAAAAGGGTGTAAAAGATGCATGAATATGTGATGAAAATTCACGTTTTTGGAAGAAAATTTAGTATAAAAAAGGTACCTAAAATTTTCCCGAGAGGGGAGAGGGGGTCAGATTTCAAAATCTAGAGGGGGTCAGGGGTAAAAAATTCGGAAATTTGGGGGGAGGGGGGCCCCCTAGATTTGCGTCTAGGGGGGGCCCCCAAAATTTCGAGGCTAGGGGGGGGGGTGGACCCCACCCTGCCGCCCCCCTTTCTCACCTATGATTCCAAGGTAGATGGGGGATCGTATTGGATATTTTATGGAACAAAGAAACAATCTATGAAGATGATCAGGACAATTACTCAATCAAGATGATCAAGACAGACAAGACAATCAATCTAACCAATAGATCAATTTTAGTATATAGTTACTACTTCCTACAATAACAATCATAACATATTTATATATACCGTTTTCTTAAATCCTTAAACAACGTTGTCCTTTAGTCATATCATGATGCACTGGCCTGTATTAGTACTGATTTCTAATAATGTGTAATGTTGTTTGTGATATGAGCAGTAACTCCCGTTTTGCGACTTATACACAAACAAACAAATAAACAATGCAAAAATGGGTTCCATTTTTCGAACATATAGTTGAACTGTGGGTCATTTTATCAATAAAAAGAAATTTAAAACCAGCCTTTTACCTTTGGTTTTGCGTTAAGTAAACTATAAGAGCCAGTTTGAAATTCCTGTTTGCTACCGGCTGCCGCTGATGTTTGTTTTGTGCTGCACAAAAAAAAAGAAAAATTCTGCCAAGATTTTATTTAACCTTTACTTTTATTACATTTGCTTTAAAAGTTGTCGTAAATATTTTCTCCTTCCGTGAAGAATTATTCTTTTTAATTTTTTGTTATATAGCTACATTTTTTTAACGTCTGAAAAGTTATTTTTAAGTTTAGTTTTCTTCCCTGATTGTTTTTAACTCCTTTTAAAAAAAATTAGGTACGGTAACTAATTATATACTAACTCGGGAAAATTTAGGTACCTAACTAACTACTTATGTTATGTACTATTTTCATGTTTAAAATTTCCAACAAAAACGTAAATTTTTAGCATAAATCAGTACCTATATTAGTATCATACCTTAACATTTCATCTATTTGCCCAAACGCCCGAACCGCACTACCCCACCAACCCCACACCGACCTAACACAAGGAGGGCCCCGAGTGCGCCACAACAAGGCTAAAACACAGCTCGAATGCACCCATAAAGGACCGTCGGATTGGGCGATAAATTATACATGCTCCTTTACATTTGATCTATTTTCATTATTTGTTTTGTTTTTTTATTAGAAAAAATGGAATTGATGTTATTTAGGGTTTTTTTTAATGCCCCATCGTGAGGTGCGATAAATATTTCCTTCCAGCCCACCTATGCGCAAAACTGTGCGGTAATCGCTGTAGTTAAAGTCGGCAAATTGACCCAAATCGTTTCCTTGTACGTATTCAGATTCAATCAAGGGAGGGCTCTAATTGCGTTTATTTTATTCCTTTTCCCCCCCAATTCCCGACGACATCCCGACGTACGTACCTGATTTTTTAACTTGAGCGAACGCAAAAGCAAGTCGTTTTTTGTCCCTATTCTGAGGTCCATTTTACCTGCAAAATTTTTATTGTATATATATATATATATATATCTATACATAGGTCACCGATGGGGGGGGGGTGGCACCCCCCCCTAAGGCCCACTCCCCCAGTCCACCCAAACCCCCCGCTATAAAGACCAAAAAACCCCCAAACAACCCCCTCTAAAGACTTGATTTGATAAAAAAACACCTCCCCTAACACCCCCCTAGAGGTCAAAAACCAAAACACCCCGGGGTGTGGACCCCCCCTAGCCGTCGGAGGTCGGTGACCTATGTATCTATACCTGTGAAGTGTGCGCGATATGTGCGATATAGCTGGCGTTGTACAACGCTCTTATGTATATTGTGTTGTGTTCCTTTGTCGGTGAGAATCATAGATGAACACGGTCAAAAAACTAGGGGCGGGGTGTTTACCCCGGGAAAATGACATTTCCAAATCTAGGGAGGGGGGAGGTCCTAGGAGGGTCGAACCCCCTAGCTTTCTAGGGGGGTCGACCCGGGGTGGAAAAATTTGAAACCTAGAGGGGGTCAGGTGGGGTATAATTTCCAAAGCAAAATACTTCTAAACCATTAAAGGTTTAATAATAGTTTTTTTTTATAAGATAATACTACATTATATTGAATAAAAAGCGATATTCTGGTATAAAAGGGTGTAAAAACATGAATTTGTATTAAAAATTCACGTTTTTGGAAGAAAATTTAGTAAAAAAAGTACTTAAAATTTTCTCGAGAGCGGAGGGGAGGGGGTCAGATTTCAAAATCTAGAGAGGGTCAGGGGTAAAAAATTCGAAAATTTGCGGGGGAGGTGGTGACCCCCCCCCCTTGAATTTTTTTCTAGGAGGGGGTGCCCAAAATTTCGAGGCTAGGGGGGGTGCACGCCACCCTACCCCCTTGTTCACCTATGGTGAGAATATTATATCGCCTCCGAACGAAACAGCAGTGTGTGGGCTGACAGCGTGAAACATAAAAAAAACGGGCTCAATAGCACGTTGAGGCTGAAATATAAGTATTAAGTGTCACTTCCGAATTCCGGAATCCGGAAACTCGATTTCGGATTTTTGGCGCTTGTAGTATTAGAGTAGGATATTGTACAGGAATAGACCGTTTTTTTTTACTTTTGAAAAACCTCTAGCCAAGGAGAATGAAATGTTTCACTTTTTTATACTAAATTTTTTTTAAACGTGAATTTTTAACCGAAATTCATGTTTTTGCACTATTTTTAAACCAAGTATAGGTTTTTATTCAATAAAATGTAGGAGTATTTTATAAAAAACAATTATATTTATATTTAACCTTTCATGGTTTAAAAAGTATATATATATATATTGCTTCGGACATTGGACGTCACCTGACCCCCCTCTAAGTTTCAAAATTACCCCATTTTTAGCGTTTTTAGTACCGGGATCCCCAAATTTTAGGAGGGTGTCCGGGGTACCCCCAAATTTTAGGGGGGTGGTGTCGGCTATAGTTGTATTTTTTAATCCCCCTTCCTGCCCACCTATGGGTATAACCATACATGGGCAAGTTGGTCCGGAGTGGGGGGGAGGGGTTAAACCCCAAATTAGGGAGGGGGGTTAAAATCCGAGAAACGCAAAATACCCATATCGTTTTATTTCTGGAGTGCATTTTACCCATATCGTTTTTCGATTTTAAAGCAAAAATAGGTAAAAAAAAAACGCTAATTTTAGGTCAAAAAGCCCTTTTTATAGCATTTTTGAGCTTTTTATTGCTTAAAACATTCATTTTGACCTCAAAACTTAAGTTTGGAGGCAGTTAGAAGTCATTTTAAAGACATTTTTTTTCTTCATTTTTCCAAAATTGGGGGGGGGGTTAACTTTTTCTCCCCCCCCCCCACTTCTGAGTGGGGGGGGTTAAACCCCACTTCTCAGAATTTGGGGGGTTAACCCCCCCCCCAACCCCCTCCCCCGTGCCCATGTATGGGTATAACCCCAACCCCCCTGCCCCCCACCCTCGGTACCTCCCCAGCCCACCTATGTAGTCGGCCCTAACTTAGTCGGTCCAAGAAGGCGACTGTCCGACTCAGTCCATCTCCATCGGAAACTCTCTTTACTAAAAAACACGCGCTTTTAACTGTAACTGCTCTTTTCGTGTGATTCATTTCTTCGAGTAAATCCGCACAACAGGATTAGAAAATTTCCAAAGTACCACTTTCAATTTGTAATGCATTTGAATGATTTAAAAGTCGGATTCTGTTTCCAGGCGATATTCTATTATACTATGTGCCGGTGTTGTTCGACTGTTTTCGAATTCGATTTCCTTTTTTTAATAAAATTTTCGCCAAATGGACATAAAATTTTTAAAAAGAACCGGCCGGTTTTTATATTAATTTACCGCATGCTGGGCTGAAAAGTGAAATCTAATTTCCACGGCGGCGAAAGAACGCTATCGCCCGAAAATCTCCCTTTCCATTTTAAAGATCCCCAATGGATTTTTAAGTTTTTGTCGTGTAAAGAAAGAGTCCGCGAGTCTCCGAAGTTGCGGGTATTTGTTTTTATATTTCCGTTCGTAATCAAAGGTGAGAAAGAGGGAGGCAGGGTGGGGTCCACTCCCCCCCAGCCTCAAAATTTTGGGACCCCCCCTAGACGAAAATCTAGGGGCCCTCCCTTCCACCCCTAATTTCCGACTTTTGTACCCCCTGACCCTCCTCTAGAATTAGAAATCTGACCCCCTCCTCTCTCGGGAAAATTTTAGGTACTTTTTTATACTAAATATTTTTCCAAAAACCTGAATTTTTAACACATATTCATGTTTTTACATTTTTTACACCAGAATATCGCTTTTTATTCAATAAAATGTAGTATTATCCTATAAAAAGAACAATTATTAAAGTTATAATGGTTTAAAACGGTTTTGCTTTGGACACCGGACCCCACCTGTGACCTGACCCCCCCCTCTAGATTTCAAAATTTTGCACCCCCTGTCGATCCCCTCTAAAATGCTAGGGGGTCCGGATCCCCCTTCTAGAATTCAAAATTCGATTTACCCGGGTAACCAAACCACCACCCCGACTAGCTTCCCGGACCGTTCTCACCTATGTTTGTAATGGTTATTATCCACAATTAATTGACTTTCCGAGCCTATAAGGATTCCAGTAGTTGACTAACAAGAGAACTGTTTTGCTTTGTCTTTTAATACAGATGCTTTCCTCCCCTTTGTTATCTGAGTTAGCATAGCATCACAAATGATATTTTTACGAGGATATTATGAGCGTAAGTGATAGTTTGTTGCGGTTTTAGTGCTGCGTTAAAGGTATTAATTGGCTCATTTTCGCTATTTTAATTAAAATTTTATTGCACTTTTTTAAACCCGTGAATTTTTATACTGCAATTATGACGATAGAATAATTATTCTTAATTGAAGTTTTTTTTTTCTATTTTTAAGTATACCTGCTCCAGAAAACATTTTTTATTTAAAGGGCAGCGTATGGTACGGATTTCTTTTAACTTCCATGAAATGAAAAAAGTGTGTAACATTAAAAATAATTCACAAACAATATATATATATTTTTCTACCCTTTTTAAAGTGGGGTGCTTTTTTAAAGTCATGTTTTAAATGAAAAAATTTATTTACTGATTTTCACCCAACATAAACAATAAATAAAATTTTAATATTATATCATAATAAAATAAAATGGTTGGAAAAAATTTCGCTTCTAATGATATATATTCATAATTAAGCAGCCTCCCAGATTTTTGTAGGTATATGTATCCGAAAAATTTTTGACCGTATAATAGTTTTCCTTCAATTTTAAACAATACTGCTTCAAAATATTCCAACGCGTAAACGTTTTATTTAAATAATTGTTTACGTTTTATATACAAAAACTGAATTTTGACAAGAATATTATTATATTAAAGACGAATTTTATCAGAACGAAAACAGCAGGGTGGTAAAATAACCAACCACTCGTTCTCTGAGAAAATATCACGTGAAGACAAACACCTGGTGCAACTTAATAATAATTGGTTACATCATCCCAGCCAATTTTTTTTAAGTATTTTTATTTTTGCGCGTTTATTCTTCTTTTCTTCGGGCGGCGAGCGGTTACGCCGTTAATTTCAACCTGAAGAATTTTAACTTTAGTCAATATGTTGTCAAAATAAAAGTGTTGATTACTACGAAAAGAAAGTAATATCAGTGTGTAGTGTAACCATATACGATTTGTAATAATCGCAGCTGCTTCTCAACACAGTGTATGACTTTGATTTTTATACTTTTTTTCCAAAATATCACTCAAATTTCGTTAGCATAATTTTAAATGAAACGTTGAATTTTAAGTGTGCCGCTTGACAAAGAAAATGGTGCGAAAAAATCCGGGATTTTTTTAAAGTTTTCTTCGCTTTCATTTGAAAGAGCGTTTGTTTGGGTGGACAAATAACGCTACCACCAGGGCTGGAATTAAATTTTAATGGATTCTTTGCTCGGCGGCGCCACTCGTAACTTTGTGCGACCGCTGTATTTCTCGGCGCTATGCAGCCAAAGTGACCACTCCGCTGAGTTTTCGTAAACTGCTCTCATCTCACGCTATTTACCGGCTTTCTTACTTTTCAGATTTTGTCCACTATATAATCGCTACTGTTAAACAAATTTTTAGCAACCGCTTGTTTTTTTATTTCGCGTTTATTGAATGTTTTGAATTAATATCTTTCTAGAAAATAAGAAAATCCGGGTGTTTTTTTTTAGTTGCTGGATTTTTTTTCTATTTTTTTTATTTCTATCGACATTTGCTCGTATCGCGTGATTGAAATGATATTTTGATATGCAAATGTGATGTTTAATTATTATATGTCAGATTGTTTTAGCTTTTCAAAAAAGGATAACTAATTATTATTGGAATATCAAATAAAAAGGAAAAATAATGTGTTAGTATTGCGGTTACTCTTTGTTCGGTGGTTGTAGTTCAATTCAGTTCTACCTGTCGAGTGGATGTTTCTGCGTTACGACGACCGTAAATATTGAATGATTTATATATACATTTCAATTCAATCGATGTTTTGCCTTTTTTGTTTGTTTGGAAATAAATAAACTGTGATAAAAATATGGTAACTTTTTAAGCTTTACCAAAGGCGGCAGCAATATTTTGTTATAATTCCGCCCGAATCGTTGTTAATTCTAGGACTAATTTTTGTATTTTGTAAGACGGAACAGAGCGTTTCCGCCCGATGTTTATGGTAGTACTAATCTATGCTACACCTCTCGAACTGCGACTACACACTTGTGTTTGCGGTTTTGCGATCTTTTGTGTTGACTTACGTAAGCCTAAACAAACCACTTCACCATCCACCGACTGGACATTCGCGGTGGTAAGTTAGTTGGTGTTACGTCCAGAAATATGAGGCCGAATAAATCGAGTTTTCGAAAGAAAGATTGGGAAACAATTTGCTGTTTTTAGCTTTTTGGCTTAAAAAAATGAGCGATACAGGACTTGTACCTGTAATCTCCAGCCTCTGTACGTTATTGACTGACGTGTTGCGTTACACCATCGCTCGACAGTGTTACATTACAACTCGTATATTTCTGAAACATTAACGCAACGGGAGTTGTGACTTTGGCGATGGCGATCGATGAAGTTTCCGACGCCACGACTTGAAGGTATGGAAAGCGGCACCGCGAACTGAGACTCTCGCGTTTTTTTTTTTAAACACTTTAAATGTTGTCTGTTTACCTGGACGAATAAACCCCTCGACGACAACTGTCGGAAGGACGGGGATGGGATGAGTTGGGGAATTTTTTTAAAGATGTTTTTGGAGTTCGTAAAAGTTTTCGACGACGCCGATGCATAATGACGACGAGGAATGAGGTTGTAAAAGAGAAGAAAATGTGCGCCAACAAACTTTTCATACCCGTACTGTCGTCCAGTGAAGAGCAGTTCATGAACGCGGAAGCGCGAACTACGAAGAGTATGGACAGGGAACCTGTTTCAACGAAACGAAAACAATCGACAACGTTTAATAGAGTGGGGTCGGAAACTGGGGGTGATTGCAACGAGTGCAACGTACACCGAGGGGCGTTTCAATCGGATTCGATTAAAAAAACCAGAAACTCGAAGAATTTAAAGAATGAAAATAAATTGGAAAGCCGGAGTAAAACGGTGCGACCCCAGTCGAATGGCAAGCGAACAGTTTCACCGGTGAAAAAGAAGATAGAATTGCATAAGAATGGCTCCGATTGCTATAAACACTACGGTACAAAAAGGTCGCACAACGATCGATGTAGTTCGAGTGAATCGCTTAACTCTGGTATAAATTGTGGTGCAGATAGTTTTAAATCAACCCACGGATCAAACGATTCGACGCTGGTGATGTCCGACGGAGATTGCTCAACCTCTTCCGGTGAACAGGTGGGAGAATGGAACTTTAACCCGTTTTAGTTAAAAATATTTCGTTGTTAGATAAGTGTACTTAAGTAAGCGTGTATCTGTGTTCACCAAGTCAAAGTGGGTCTGCAAAGTGTAGATTCTAGTTGAAATAAAACTTTAAGTTTTTAAAACCGTGGAGCTAAAAAAATTTTGTTAAAAGTGTTGTACGGACAAAGTCAAACATTTTGTTTTCGATTTCAATTTTTTTTGGTAAAATCTTACCGTGTGCCCATGGGCGTAGCCAGGATTTCGGAAAGAAGGAGGGGATGCAGCATGCAGGGGTTCCAAATCTTGAACGTTATAAAAGACTAAAAAAAATTTCCGCGCTTCGCTCGAAGTGTTTATTTCCTTGTATATTTCACATACTTATTTATTTTCTTATTATTCAATAAAAATAAGTCTATAAAACCAGGAAAAAATTTTACAAACAATTTGATATCTTAAAATTTTCGATTTTCAAAACCTAAACAACTGAAAAATGAGTATATTGAATTACAGCTGAGCACTGCAAAGTGCGAAAAAATGTTTTTAAAATTACTTCTAACCTTTAAATTATTAATCCCACTATACAACAATCTAAAGGGGGGTCCAACGTGGTCGTATCAAGATTACAAAACAAAGTAAAACAATTTTGGAAGTGAAGACCAATTAAAACATTAATAAGGGAGTGGGTCCAGTGTGGTCATGCCAAGATTACAAAACAAACTAACACAAATACGGAAGCGGAGAGCAATTAATCGAGCGCTGAGCGGAGTGAAGCGCGAGAAAGTTTTCAAAAAATGGCCCTTCTGGACCCCAAATTTTTATCCTTGGCGACCCAAAACGGGGATCTAACCTTAATTTTTCCCCTTTGCCGAATCAAAAGGGGGGTCTAGACCCTCTAGACCCCCCTGGCTACGCCGATGCGTGGGTCTTAAAAGCTTGTAGTTTTTTTTTCACCACAACAACCTTAAAGAAAGGTTAAAGGTTTATAATATAAGATAGGTAAGCCTTTTAGTTTTTTTAAAGTAAGTTTTTAAGGCATTCTTTACTACTTAAACAAATTATCTTTGGTTACGCTAATTTTTGTCACAAAAAATATATATATGTAAACTATTTGTTTCATTTAAAATATGAAAAACCCCTTTTTTATTCTAAAATTTTTTTTCGACAATTTTTTTCAAAAAACAAAACAAAAAACAGACCCGTTAAATAATTATCATGTTTTCTGACTAATTTTTCGATTCCTACGTTTCACAAAAACTAGGGTAAAATACGCAGGGCTTTTTTCGATAAAAAACACTGCAGACCTGTGTACTGCCTCCCCGGGGTTTTATTGGGGGGGACAAATTTTTTGAAACGGGGGGAAGCAGGGGAAAAAGAAAAAGCGAAAAAAAGAAAGAAAAAGGGACAAAAAAGCGGAAATAAAGTAAAAATAGGTCTAAAATAGCTTAAAATACATTGAAATAGGCTAACTGCTAAAAAGAAAATACATCAAAAATGGCGTCATAATTTTAGACTACTTTTTCGATTTTCGGCGAGGGGGATAGGCAATAAAACGGGGGGGGGAGGCGCAAATCCTCCAATAAATGGGGGGAGGGGGGGTATTTCCAGACCGTGCACAAGTCTGACACTGTATCGACAACTTTGTTCACAATAGGGTGTCAAAATGAAACTAAAAGTGCGCTTGTTCTTTCTTAAGATTCAAACAAAAGTGAATGCAGTAAAGTATAATTTGAATACAAAAATGCTCTAAAGAAATTTTGTTGTCGATTTTAAAAAAAGTCATCAAAGGTATAAATATCTTTTGTTTTTTATCGAAATTTCAACGAAAAACATTTACAATGTTGTGAGGCACAGGGTAATGTTTTAACAGAAATCATCGAAATTGAAGACAAAAAGTTTAAAAAAAAAAGTATTTAAAAGTAATAAAACGATAATATTTTAAAACATTTTTGTTGTTTTTTTTTCTTTTGTAGAAAAATCCTTGAATCATATTTTAAGTATCTTGCAAAAGTAATTCACTAACTCGATCTTAGTGTTAATTAAAGTTGTCTTTTTAGTTACTTAACAAAAGACTTTTTTGAGTTAACAAAATTTTTTCTTGTATTTGTTGCTTGCAGTTCATTAAACATTTTTGCTTACAGGACAGTGCAGTTTGTTTTCTTATCTTTATATATATATTATACTTTGCTGGACCCACTAAAGATAAATTCTATCAGGGTGTAAATAGATGAGTGGTAAAGTAACCACTCGTTTTTTGAGAAAATATTACGTGCAGAGACAAACACGACGCAACTAAATAATAATTGGTTAGTTACATAACCGCTGAAAACTTTCGCTCGCGGGTTTATTGTTTATTTCTTCCTGGCGGAGATGGGTTGAGCCCTTAATTTCAGCCTGAAAGACTTAAGTTTTAGTAGCTTCTTTTGTCCAACGGCTATGAATTTAAAACGACTATTATTTATTGCATTTGGGTTAAAGTTGTATTACCCGCGACCCAGGTAACCGTGAGCAGTCGACTTTCCAAAAATGTTTCCGTCCGCACTTTGTCCACTGGTGCGACGGCCATCCAAATCAAGGACTACTACGGCTCTTCTTCCAGCGAAGGTTCCGTCCCAAATTCTAAATCTCTGGAAGCACTAAGCGACATTATTGTGTCTTCAGCAGGTAGTAAAATAAAACAAGAAAACTGTCTGGCTCATCAGCCTTCTCAAATACAATATACGGATAGGTAAGTGAGTTTTCCACTTTTTTAAGTTTTTAATAGAATATTTTAATGAAAAAAAAACTTTTTCAAATGTTTTTCTATCAAACTTAGTGATGTTCCTACTAGGAATGTGCCCAACATTCGCATCCGCAGACATCCGCACTTTTTTGACATCCTAGGATCCGCGTTCGCGGATGTGTATATTGCTTATTTTTACTTCCGAAATTAGCTAATAACTATTTTTTATAAATTTCTAGCTTTTTCTAAGCCAAAGTTTTGATGTCTAAATGATTTTTTTAGCCATAGAAAGCTCACGCTTTTTAGCTAAATCAACGTTTATTACTTGTTTTTTCTTTCAAAATTAACAAAACGATATGAATCAAATGCACTCCAGAACTAAAAACGATATGGTAAAGAATGCATTTTCTAGACATCCACATCCACGGATTTTTGTTTTCAAAATTCGCATCCGTATCCGCGAATGTCAAAAAAGACAGCTGAGCACATCCCTAGTTTCTCCTAAAAGCGAAACTCCGCTCGGGAGCTCTGGAGCTTGGAGCTCCGGAGAACATGACTAATAAAAATGCAAAAAAAAATATAAATGTGAAGGGTTTTCAGCACTCTTAGGACGACTGCTTCCTAAGTTTTTGGAGGTAGAGGTATATAATATTTTACGCATATGCGAAATTTCCACCCGCGTACGATTTTCAGTAGCAACTTCTGGGATGCGTTGGTGGTATACCCGTATACTCTAAATAAAAACCCGATTTTTAGCGTTTTTGTTTCTGTGTTGGAACTCGGTATACCCTAAATAAAAACCCGATATTTTTAGCGTTTTTGTTTCTGTGTTGGAACTCCTTAAATTTTATAATAAAAGTTGTCCCTGTTGGTAGGTATTTAAAAAAATTATATATAACTAACTATGATTTAATTCCATTTCCAAGAAGGATTTAAGATTAACCTATAATAACCTTTATTTTTTTTTCTTTCTAAAATTGCTTTTCCCCCACCACCTATAACCCCTGCTGCCTTTGTATTATTATAAAATATCTTATAAAACATTGCCGTATTCATATTTTTTTATATTTTCACCTCTGCTAGATCTATTTTTATAAATAATCATTATCTATAAACATTGCTGCGCTTTACAAAACAAACATGGGTACCTACTTGTGCGTTCCTTTCATTCATAGTTGGGCACGCTCCCGGATTTTGGGGGGTATACCCGACCCCCGAAATTTGGAGGGGTGTCCCCAAAATTTTTTTTGTGGTATGTCTCAAATACGCCATTTTTAGCGTTTTTAGTACTGGGACCCCCCAAATTTCAGGGGGGAGGTGTCCGGGGTACCTCACCCCCAAATTTTAGGGGAGGGGTGTCGGCTATAATTGGTATTTTTAGGGGGTATAACCCCCAACCTCCCCCCCTGCCCACCTATGCTTTCATTTATATAATTATTGCCTGAATCATTGATTCATTTAATTATCGAAGCAATTTTAGAGTAAATTTATTTATTTTTTAAAGTAATGAAATTTTCTTTCTTGGTTTAAAAACGAAATCTTTTCGACGGAAATTGTTCAATGTTGTAAATAAAAAAGCGCGACAATCAGAGTTTGAATTTAGTTATCGTTTTTATTGAGCCTAAGGGTGTTTTCAAGGTCGAGCGTGTCTTAAAAACTGATTTTCTTGATTTTGAATCTATAAAAGATGTGTGCCATTGGATTTGATTTAAAGTTAAACTGAGTAATTCCATTACACTAACTATCGTGACATAATCTGTTAATTGCAACCGTTATCTGATTTTTTACGTAGCCAATTTCTTACACTTTACAATTATGTTTATTAAAAAACTAACTAATGCTATGAAAAAAAATTATTAGACTGAAAAAGTTTCAACGGAAGCTGCTACGTGTAATTTTTTAAGACAAGTGTGGTTGTTTTTTTTTTAACACTTCTTTGAAGATTTGGTGCCTGCACAAATTGTCACCAAACTAAAAATGCGCTTTTATGTGAAGTTCTTCTGAATCTTTGACTCAACCACTCTTACTCACAGTTTTCTCTTCTTGGCGAGGTCCTTTAATTTAATTATGTATTTTTTAAACGTGTGTCGTCCGATCGCGCACCTACTCACAGACTTGTCCACTGCCCCCGGGGGGTTCTTAGGGGGAGGGCAATTTCAAAACAGTGGGGGGGTCAACTTTTTTGAAACGGGGGAGGGGTAATAAAACGAGGGGGCAAGGATAGGAGAAAGAAAAAAAGAGAAAAAAGAAGGGAATAAGCAAAAAAAAATGGACAAAAAAAACAAAAATAAAGTAAAAACAGGTCTAAAATGGCTTAAAATGCATTGAAATAGGCTAAAAACTTTAGAAAATTCGCGATGATGGCGTCATTATAGGTAAAAAATAGCGCCATAATTTTAGGGTATTTTTTCATTTTTTGGCGGGGGGAGGGAGCGAATCCTCCAATAAAGCGGGAGGGGAGTATTTCCAGACGGTGCACAGGTCTGTTAACGTGTGTCGTCCGATCGCGTAGTGTACCGAGTAGACTGATTTAGTTCGCAACTTAAATTGTGTGTTTGTTTTTTTAAGAAACTGTTACAATGAACAACAGTAAAATAAAATAAAAAATATAGATTTTACTAAAGTTTGAAAGCAATCTTAATTTTATTTTGTTTTTCTGAAGCTCATTCAAATATTTCAGTGTGTCTTGTCTTTTACTACCCATGAATAAAGGTCTATTTAATATAATAATTTTCTTATGTTTTCCTGTCCCTATTTTAATTAACACAGTATAGTATTGTTATTGTACTGTAATTAAAAACAAAAAAATAAATTTAAATTAACTTAAGTTTTTAAGATTGCTTTTTTACTCAAAAAATGTATATTATACCATTTTAAGAAGTGAATATTTTTATAAATTGTTTTTAATTTTCGAAGTAAAAAATAATAATATTTTTAAAAATTAAGGAAGTACGCTAGAAAAAAAGTTTTTTTTTTTGTTTTCATAATAATTTTATTTTATTCGTGACGTAAAACCACGATTTCTAAAAAAACTGAATATAACATGAGCTAAACGGAATAAATAATGAAACTTATTAATAAAAACAGCTAGTGCATATACATAGCTATGAATTTAAAAGTTTTAGTCACTGTTTTTTTTTTATTCCGAAGAATTATGTTGGCGGTTGCGCCACGCTAAAAACGTTCCGAGAATTGCCCCGTTGTAAGATTTAGACATGCGTATGTATATACTGGGCGTCGGAACATCAAAACCTCGGAATTGCATTACCCACATTTGTTAAGCGTCAAATGGCGAAACAACGGTTTTCAACTTGTCAGCCTGACGTTTCAAAAGCGGAATATCTTTTTCCGCTAAACATTATTATTTGATAGCTAGTAGTAGGTCAATGGCGAAAACCACCCACATTACATACCCGCACCCCCGCGCACTTAAAACGTAAGAAACTTTAGTGACGTTTACATTGTAATTAATGTGTTGATTGAAGAAAACTTTAAGTATAGAAGTAATTATATTTGTTATTCATATAGCTTGAATTTAAAAGCGAGCTTGATCAAGCATAGCATGTTGTTAAACGGTAATTAAGGGATTTAAATTCAGACCTGTGCACGGTCTGGAAATGCCCCCCCGTTTTATTGGAGGATTTGCCCCCGTTTTATTGCCCCTCCCCCGCCAAAAAATAAAAAAAGTACCCTAAAATTATGACGCCATTTTTGACCTATGATGACGCCATCATCGCGAATTTTTTGCAGTTTTTAGCCTATTTCAATGTATTTTAAGCCATTTTAGACCTATTTTTACCTTAATTTTGCTTTTTTGTCCCTTTGTTCCCTTTTCCCTTCTTTTTTTCTCTTTTTTTTTCTTTCCCCCTTGCTTGCCCCCCGTTTTATTGCCCCCCCCCCCGTTTGAAAAAAGTTGCCCCCCGTGCCCCCCCACATTTTGGAATTGCCCCCTCCCGTTTTAACCCCGGGGGCAGTACACAGGTCTGTAAATCTAGTTTTTTGTGCTGCATGCTTTTAAAATTGTAAAAGCCTAAGCAAAAAACAAAATCCTTAAAGAGCATAAACAACGCATTAATTTCAAATATCGTTATATTCTTTTAAAATATTGTTGGAAACTTCATTGTTTGTTAATTTTTGGCTTTTAAAAATATCGTATATATGCTCAAGGCGGAGTCGAAAGAACAATCTCTACGCCGCTTTCTGTTTTCTTTATTGAAAACCAGTTGCACAATTTCCATTGATTGAACTTTTTATCTTTACCACAAATTCTGAAATTCCCTGTTCTTGAAGATCATACGGCATTGCGCCAATCTTACGATTATTTAATGTAATATATTAAGCGGGCCGCGTGTATTTAACGTGGTTATGTTGAATTAAATTGGGTTCGTAGATTTTATCTTTAAGGCGCGGTGCGGATTCAAACTTTTTATCTTCAATTTTGATAATTTTTGTGAAAATATTACCCTTGCCTCCAATAGTCTACAAAAATTTTTTTAACAAAATATCTCCAGTGATTCAGGAGTTATGACCCCTCAAAATGGCGTTTTTCGACAATTCCGTTCGTGACAGAGTGCTCAATGGGTATAACTATTTACGTTACAAATTATGCACTCAAAGAAAGCGGATACTTTCTAATTTAATATTAATTTGATACCTTTATCGTTAAGATTGGTGCAATATTTGTAGAAATATTTCGTTACCTGTACAAAAAACCCGCAATTTTTTCGTTAAAAACACCAAAAGACGGCACGGCAGTGATTTTGTGAAGTTTGCTCAACCTTTCTTTCCTTCATTTTGTAATTTTAGTAAAAAAATCTAGTGTTTTTGTCAAAAAAAACGCTATCTCGACAAATACTGCACCAATCTTAACGAACAGGGTATCAAATTAGAGTTGAAAGTAGCCGCTTTCTTTGAGTGCATAATTTGTAACGTAAATCGTAATACCAATTGAGCAATTTGTCACGTGCAGAATGGTCGAAAAATGCCATTTTTGGGTTGTCATAACTCCTGGCTCACTGTGTTGAAAAAAATTTTGTGGGCTATTGGGGGCAGGGGTAATATTTTCACAAAAAATTATCTAAATTGAGGACAAAAAGTTTGACTCCGCAACGCACCGCACCTTTAATTGATTATTTATATTGATGAACATTCACTGGCTACGTATTCATTCATTGGATAAATTTGTAGCATTTAATATTCATTAATCAAAATTTTAATTCTGAAAGTTTTGTCAGGTGCTTTGCTATTGTAATTTTATTTCGCGTTAAGTTAAATGCACACGGACATTACATAGTTTATTGCCTTTTCGTCTTATTTTATAACTGACTAACCCATCTTTTCGAATCATAAAATTGCATATCCACCGACACAGAGGGTGTGTCCGTTTTTCTTTAGTATTTATGTATGTAGACCTTAAGTAATACGACTAAGAGACTCGGCGATTAGTTTTAGTGGAACAAAAATGAACGATATTTTATTCATTATTTTTTATGTTATATGCAATGACAGACCTGGAAATGCCCCTCCCGTTTTATTAGAGGATTTGCCTTCCCCAGTTCCCCCCCAACGTTTTATTGACCATCCCCCCTATTCGCCCAAAAATAAAAAAACAACCTAAAAATTATCTATGGCACCATTTTTGACGTATTATGACGCCATAATCGCGAAATTTTTACAGTTAGCCTATTTCAATGATTTTAAGCCATTTTAGAACTATTTTTACTTAAATTCCGCTTTGTCCATTTTTTTTATTTTTTCTTTTTTTTTTCTCCTGTTTTTTTTCTTTTTGTTCTTTCTTCCCTGCTTGCTCCCCCGTTTTATGGCCTCCACGTTTCAAAAAAAATTGCTCCCCGTGCCCCCCATTTTCGAATTGCCTCCTGTGCCCCCCATTTTCGATTTGACCCCCCCCAATAAAACCCGGAGGAACAATGCGCAGGTCTGCAATGAAATGGTTAGTATATGTAATTTAAAGGAATTTTATATTTTATTTTAATGCAGACATTTAAATTTATATAAATTCGGGTGTGTGTGATTTTTTTAGGGAACGTAAAATAATATTAACATAAAATAAAGCATGTGTGGCTATTGTTTTTAGTGGGATTTCGAAACTGAAGGAAAAATTTGGAATTAAATTTATATAAACTTGGCTGTGTGTGATATTTTCAGGGGACGTAAAATACGTAGTATAACATAAAATAAGGTATGTGAAGTTATTGTGGTTAGTGAAAGATCAAGACCAAAGAGTAAATTTGGAGTTGAGATTGAAAGATTTGTGGTAAATACTCTTTTTTTTGCAGGTGTGCCTTTGTTTCCTGAAATTTGAGCGTTGCCAAATCGGAAATAGAGCCAAGCTAAATCGTGTCTTAATTTAAAAATAACCTTGAAGGTCTATATTCTAGAATTTTGATGTTTCTTCAACTGTATAATTTTTAAAATTATCCGGCGTCTATTTTTTCTATTTAACAATGTATACTCGTAGTAAGTAATGCTTTTGAAAAAATTTTATAAAGATTTTTTTTGTTATAATTTTACGTGTTATATATTATTTTACGTTTGCTGATTTTTTATGCGTGTTCAGGAATAAATAATGCACTACCATACAGACAGACCTGTGCACTGCCCCCCGGGGTTATAATGGGGGGGGGCAATTCCAAAACTGGGGGCAACTTTTTTGAAACGGGGGAGGGGCAATAAAACGGGGGGGGCAAGCAGGGGGAAAGAAGAAAAAGAGAAAAAAAGGAGAAAAAAGAAAGGAAAAGATAAAAAGAGACAAAAAAAAGCGAAAATAAGGTAAAAATAGGTCTAAAATAGCTTAAATTGCATTGAATTAGGCTAAAAACTGCAAAAATTTTGCAATGATGGCGTCATAATGGGTAAAAAATGGCGTCATAATTTTTGGGTACTTTTTCATTTTTCCGCGGGGGGGGGGGAATAAAACGGGGGACGGGCAACTCATCCAATAAAGCGGGGGGGGCATTTATAAACCGTGCACAGGTCTGTACCATAGGTCCATTTTTTGCCTATAATTTTTGAAACCACCCGGAGCGAAGCCAAATGTTGGCGTCTGTGGCCCGTGGCCTTTCTCGTTTCCTGCCAGCTTTTTTCCATCCGCCGTTTAATCTTAAACATTGTGGGAAGAACATTTGGGATTTATGGCTTTTTGACGTCTCTTTTTCTCTGCCAGCTGAAATCCCTGGGTTTTTTTTCTCGGTTTCTCCCCTTGATTAGTTTCTCGCTTAGCGGGACTTTGACGAGCAGCCGCCCCCTCCCCCCCACTGGGAGTTTATTTTATTTTAACGCGATTTTACTTTGTACACTTAGTAAATCCCATTTGGGTTGCAATTTTGAAAGGAGTTTTTTTATATTGCACCAGTTTTTTTTTTCTCTATGGATTGTTGGTGCAGCAATATAAATATAAAAAATTCTTTAGAATAGCTACCTAATTGTACATACTTATGTAACAGTCAAAAATTGTGTTTTATTATTATTATTACTAAAACGTTGTTTTGATTCACTATGTTCATATATGATATAATACCTACCTACTGTTTTTATTTTTTACTTTGAATAATAAGTTAAATCTAAAAAAAAGTAATTTATATACTGGAAAAGAAGTTTGAGCTCGTAATAATTTTTACTATTAGCTTTTCTTGATTTGCCGCTTAAATCAAAAGAGTCCAGTGCAAATATTTAACGAATATAAATATATTTAAGTGTCTTTTTTACAAAAAGACAAGTATACATGTCCAAATTATCCTAATTTTATTGTGTTATAATATTATATAGAAATGGTTTGGGTGGGTTAGCGTTAGAAAATAAATAATAAGTGCCACGCTAAATCAATGTAAATGAACTTACTACCAGCAGGCTTAAAGATACGAAGGCTTTTCGTGATTTTTTTCACGGGAGGAGGAACAGTTTGTCTAATGCGGCTACTGAACTAACGTGTTCTGAATGTTTCAAAAATGTTTTTCCACAATGTTTTTTTTACTTTTTGCGAAATGTCAGTTGATTATTATCACAGTCGTTTGACTGGTTAGAATTTACATAAGGCGCTGAATATTCAGTTGTAAGAATTAACCAAAAATCATTGGTGGTATTGTCATATAATTTTTAAAATGCGGTAAGTAAATTTTGGTTATATGTACATGTTCGTATTCATGCGAAAAAATTTCTTAGAAACTGACTTAAAAGTAATTCTTTTAAGTAAAACATTACAAATTGTTAAATTAAATTAAGTTTACTGTCGTAGAATAACGACTTTTATTTCAATTAAACGTCGTTTTTGTCAAATGTTTTATACAAAAATTACACTGGATAAGCCAAAATTTGATTTTTTGGCTATAAATAGCAGACCTGTGCACTGTCCCCCGGGGTTTTATTTGGGGGGCAATTCCAAAACGGGGGGGACCACGGGAGGCAACTTTTTTGAAACGGGGGGAACAATAAAACAGGGGCAAGCAGGGGGAAAGGAAAAAAAAGAGAAAAAAAGGAGAAAAAAAAAGGAAAAAGGAACAAAGGGACAAAAAAAGCGAAAATAAGGTAAGAATAGGTCTAAAATGGTTTAAAATACATTTAAATAGGCTAAAAACTGCAAAAAAAATTGCGATAATGGCGTCATCATAGGTCAAAAATGGCGTCATCATAATTTTAGGGTACTTTTTCATTTTTTGGCGGGGGGAGGCAAATCCTCCAATAAAACGGGGGGGTATTTCCAGACCGTACGTAGGTCTGAAATAGTAAATAGTTATAATAATAACGAACTTTTGTTGAACTATATTTTTCGAAGTATATATGTACATAGAAGGGCGTAGCCAGGGAGGAAGGCTTCTAAAATCCGACTTGGTGGTAATAGGCGTCTGGCAGGTAAATATTAAAAAACGCTTAGGGTTAGGGGCTATGATTTTGGGGTAGCTCAAAACAAAGGGGAATGAGAGGCTATTTTTGGATCTTTAAATTGACCAAAAAGACAAACTTTAATTTTTTAGAGATTGTAGAGATATATTTTTCAGAGGGGGGAAGTTCGGGAGGGGTAGAGAGTAGTTCAGTTTTAAGTCTTTAAATTTAAGTTTAGATACAATTTCTTTGGAAAATAGTTAGTAAAGTTCGAGGCTATACACTTTTTTTAATAATAATAATAATACAACATAACCTACACATATTTTTTATATTGTTAAATAAAAGTAATAAAGCTCTATTGTGATCATACATAAGCATGGACCGGCAAGTTAGGGGGGTGACTGACTACCCCGGGTAAATGGCCCTTTGAAAGCTAGGAGGGGGGTCCAAGAGGGGCCCGTACCCCCTAGCTTTTTTTGGGTGGGGGAAGGCCCAGGGCAGACGAGTTTGAAATCCAGAGGGGGGTCAGAGGGGGTCCGGTTACCAAACAAAGTCACATTAAATCATTTATATAAGTTTTTTAGCAATAATATAAAATTTTGTATACTAAAATAGGCTATTTAAAAAAGAGTACAAAAGTACTGTTTTTTACTATAAAACTGTGTTTTTAACTGTAAATTTTAACCTAAATTTATACCCAAAATTTGGCTCAGAAGGGGGGGGGTTGGTCGATTTAGAATTCCAGAGGGGAGTAGGTTGTCAAAATTTAATAATTTTGGGGGGAGGGGGCCCCCTAGATTTTTTTCTAGAAGAGGGTCCGAAATTTCAAGACTAGGGGGGTGAAACCCACCCTACCCACCCACCCCCCCCCGCCTATGCTCATGTATGAATACAACATAACCTACACATATTTTTTATATTGTATATCATCGTGTATTTTTTATATTGTATATTGTAGATCATAACCTGCAGATCATCGTGTATTTTTTTTACTTATGAACATACTGGGCAGAGTGGTTATACCACCGAAAATTCCGATTATAGCCGACACCCCCCCCCCCTAAAATTTGGGGGTACCCCGGACATCCCCCCTAAAATTTGGGGGTCCCAGTACTAAAAACGCCAAAAATGGGGTGTTTGAGGTATACCCCCAAAAATTTTTTGGGACATCCCCTCCCCCAAATTTCGGGGGTCAGGTATATCTCCCAAAATCCGGGAGGCTGCCCTCCTATGCTTATGAAATATTCTAAATTAAGTTTAAACCATCTGTTACATATGGCTTTTTTCTCTTTATGACGGGCGGAATCTTTGTTGTTTTTAAAAACATTTGAAATCTGACATTAGGGGATTTTGATAACTTTTTTTTAACCAGAGACAGGAAATAAAAAAAAGCTGGCAAGTGGATAGCTCGGTAAGAAACCTAACACCGTTTATCTAAGCCGCAAATTAAGCTAAGTTAATGTCCCGGGGCGATGAACTGTTTACTTTTGGAAGCAGTGGGGAGATAGTTTACTTTTTCTCCGGTCAAAAGGCTTTATTTCTCTCTAACAGTAATATAATTATTTTTGCAGCTAAAATATCTTATTATATAGTTGTTTTTTGTATATTTTTTACACTAAAAATCTTTGATATTTAAATAACAAAAAAAGTGTTTCATAACTCTGTATTATCGTATTATCTCTTCGAATTAATTTCTTTTCTGAATAATTTAACTTGTCAATTAGGTAGAAGTTTGTTTAGTGTTTAAGCTACTTCGACAATTAGTTTTGTTTTAATTTTTCCCTCCAAATTCAAAACCAAATTTCTATCAATTCAAATGTTGATTAAAATAATTCGAAGTCAACAGGAAATTGAAAATCTTCAAAAGTTGATTTTATCATTTAAAAAATTTCCGGTTTGGCTTTAAAGAAAGATTCTAAAAAAGCGTAATTTATTTTATGTTTCATTTTAATAATCTGTATACCACAAATCCACACCAAATTTGCCCAATTTCTTAATATTTTATTGGCCAAATTGTTAATATGCCAGCTTGTTGACAAGAACCACAGAAAAACTTTATGGCCCAATGGATTCACCGCTTTCGGCCTCGTGCTGTGGTTTCCAGTGGCTCCGAGCAAACTGTGTCAGTCGGTTTAGCAGTTGTTTAAAGACGTGGTTTTCGCTTTCTTTGTGTCAAAGTGTGTTTGGTGAGCGTTTTACAATATAATACGTATCTCGGTTGGATTTTATTGGCTTCATTACCACCTTACAATTGACCTTTGATCTGTTGCGAATCATGTTGACGTGAAATTTCTTTGTTTGTATATGTTATCCGAGAACACCGTTTTTATGATTTTGGAAAATTTACTTGTTTTGTTTTTTTGATTAATTAAAAAATGTACGCTAAGCGGTCAGAAGAAAATAAAACACTTAGGCAGCAGTTGTCCAGAAAATTAAGCGGGTAAGTTGGTTTTTTTTACAAAAAAACTTTTATTTTTTATCTCAAGCATGTTAAATTTCGCAGTGGTTTTTATTTGTGAAAATTTTGTGCGTTTGAATGTGCTGAGAGGCTTATCGTTGTGACTTTGTTTATGATAAATTTTAATCCAGAATCCAGTGGTATATTTGTTATAACACTTTTTTCTCAGCGGCCTTTAAAAATAAAGTTTAATTTAAGAAGGTGTAAAACGCAGGTGATTATGTCGATATTTTGCATAATACGAACAATTAACTTTTACACTAATTTTCTGCGGTTGGGGTTTATATTATTATCCAACCCAAATTAGAGGAAAACAGGTTTTATTTAACTGTTTCGTATCAAATTTAAAAATGTTTAGAAAGTCGGTTTTGTAATCGGCACATTTTAGTATAAACTCTGTGAAAACCAAACATTGTTTTTATTTCGTTTAATTTTGTTTCGCATGAGCCGTGTAAACAAGGTTAAAATAAAAGTGGGTAAAAAATATTAAGATAGTTTGGATTGGAAGACAGTTCCATAATGGTTATAAGGTTATGTTGTAAAATCTATGCACTTGGCAAGTTATTTCCACTTAAATTTTAACAATCCAAATAGTATTTATACAGACTTTTTTATAAATTGTGCTAGAACATTGCGATGTTTGTTTTTTTTTTGGAATTATTTCAAGTCCCTTTTTAAATTTAGGAATTCAATCGTAATTTTATGCGTTTTTATACACCTTTATAGTCCATAATATTAATACAATATATTAATATTATTTTCGACATAAGTACAAGCTTTCATTGCAGAATTTATATATTGTCTATAAATACTAAGTGCTGCTGAAACGTGATATTCTTACTTAATCAGTCCGTCAGTAGGGGAACACCTATTGACATTTTACGTCTTTGTATTTTTTTTGTTTTCATATAAAACGTTTCCATCACGTGTGGACTTAGCTCTTTTTGTGTATGAATTGAACATGGGTGTTAGTTAATTCCAGTTCACGTGATCGTGCGTGATTCCAGTTAGAATATGTTTTGCGATCCGGAAACACAAATAATTCATTATTAAAAAATTACAAAGGTTCTGTTTTATTTTTAATTCTGCGCAAAGTTTTTTTTCGTTGTGGAAATGTGGCTGGTGATCTTATTCTTAAGTTATTAAAAAGACCTTAGAGGTTTTCAAACTATTAAAAAAATTCTTGTAAGTTTTTTTCACCTGCTTATGCCTTGGGTATTGAATTTTGAAATGTGATGATTCATTCATACATGATCATAGATAAACAAGGGGGGTAGGGTGGGGTCCACCTCCATCCCCCGCTAGCCTCGAAACTTTGCCCCCCCCCCCTAGAAAAAAATCCACCCCCCAAATTTTCGAATTTTTTACCCCTGACGACACCCCTCTAGATTTTACTAAATTTTTTTCCAAAAACGTGAATTTTTAACACAAATCATGTTTTTACACACATTTAACATTTACCTGAATATCGCTCTTTATTCAATAAAATGTTGTATTATCTTTAAAAAACTATTGTTAAACCTTTAATAATTTAAAAGTATTTTGCTTCGAAAATTGGACCCCATCTGACCCCCCTCTAAGTTTCAAAATCTTCCACCCCGGGTCGGCCCCCCCTAGTAAGCAGGGGGGGGGTTCGACCCCCCTAGGACCCCCTCCTAGATTTTGAAATGTCATTTACCCGGGGTAAACACCCCCTAGCTTTTTGACCGTGTTCATCTATGGATCCTATCTAGATCTAAATATGTGTGAGCACGACCTTAAGTAGTG
Organism: Microlaimidae sp. YZB2_3; assembly: GCA_030248175.1. Classification (NCBI taxonomy): domain Eukaryota; kingdom Metazoa; phylum Nematoda; class Chromadorea; order Desmodorida; family Microlaimidae; species Microlaimidae sp. YZB2_3. The sequence goes on from JASAMX010016002.1 coordinate 25,544, forward strand.
TATGCGCTATTTTCAACTTACCTTATTATAGGATTTTAAAATCTAACAGTGTCCAGACTCCCTACATTTTTTGAGGCAAAGGCGTTTAGATCAAATCAAACTAAACTAATTTGAATTATTAGAAGGGTCAGGGTAAGGAATCGAGGTGCGTGCGTAGGCGTTATTTGGAAAAACTTAGTAGCCTTTGCCCAGTATTTTTTTTCCTAATAATAGATTCTTCTTCTGTTTGCTGTTGTAGCACAGATTCTTGCTTCCAATAAGTCTTTGCTCGATGTTCCTTTAGTAGCTGCTAGGAAGTTGTTCCATTTAACCTTTTAGATCCATGATCTTCATTAGGAGCGGCAGAACTGCGACAGACTTGTCAGCAAATAATAATGCAGGGACATCCGTCACGCTTTTCTCCTAGCCGTTTACTGACGACACCATCCTAATATTTTTCAGTTTTCCGTTTGACGCCGTTTTTTTCCTAATATTAGATCGTGTAGTTTGTGGGAAGACTGATTGGCTGTCCATCATAAAAGGCGGAGATAAAGTACTGATAATGTGTACCGTCTTACAACGTAAACTGATCAAACGCATGATTGGAAGAGAAAAGGCATTTCGTCGTTACCACGGCAAAATAAGCCACAGGTAGTATAAAATATTCGTGATTGCGACTTATTTTAAATTTGAATCAGGACCTCATCATAAACTACACAATAAGTCACATTCGCGTGTATTTTATAATGTCGTGGCTCATTATGCCGTAGTAATGACGATTTTTTCTGTTGTAAGTGACCGAAAACTGTCAAAAAGAATTGCTCATGCGTGCATTAGTGCATTTACCGCTAAAATTTTTATAAGTAGTGTAGTGTGTAGTGAAGTGACTATTAAGTTTGTGTGATGTTATGTTTACCTTAGTTGTTGTTCAATTGATGGTGTGGTGATAAGTTGTAAAAACTTACTTTTGTAAAAAATACTAGTTTTGTTTATAAAAGTAGTTTTTTAAGAAAAGTTTTAAAATTAAAACGTTTCTAAATAATACCTTGGAGTGCGGTTGGGGGAGGCTTGTGTAATGACCAGAGGATTTAATGGGGACTTTTTAAAGTGGGGACTACGAAATCCTCGGGCACCTAGGTGTCTGCGTTTTGTAAAAAAATGATTTTTTTTTTGGGGGGGGGGTGATAACCACCCTATACATCGTTTCTCGCCGCCTCATTTGTGATTGGTGGTAGGCATAGGTGTTTTTTGCGGGGGACAGAATGGTTCACCCCCCCTAGAGCCAAAATTTTGGACCCCCTTCTAGAAAAAATTCAGGGCCCCCCCCTCCCCCCCCCCTAAAGCTCGAGAGTGGTCCGGCCTGACCCCCCTCCCTTGCAAGGCTGATCCCCTTCCTGAACAATTTGGAAGTGTATTTATTTATTTACTGTCAAAAACACGGTTTTTTAGTTAAAAACAGTTTAAATACACTTTTTAGGCCTAAATAGGCTGTTTTAATATATAAAATTCAATATTAGACCTAAAAAATATTGAGTTAAAAAAATTTTGCTAAAAAATTGGACCCCCCTGACCGCTGACCCGCCCCCCTAAATTTGAAATCTCGCACCCGGGGTCTACCCCCCCTAAAAAGCCAGGGGGTCCGGACCCCCCTGGACCCCCCCTAAAACATTTTGGCTTTCCACCCCCACCCGGAGGTGGACCCCCCTAGCGGACCCGACCAAAAACACCTATTGTGGTAGGTAGGGTAGGGCAGGCGCAGGACCTTGGAATGTTTTTAAGTGGGCGACGACCAACTGTATATAGGGGTGGCAGACCTCATTAAAATTCTATCTTTTAAGGCTCATCTGTCCTGGATTTTTTTATTTAAAATCGGATACCTATGAATGTTTAGTATATTTTATTGCAATTACAAGGCAGAATGGAGCGTTATACATATATATATGAATAGTAATCAAGCGATAAAAACCAGACGAATAAAACGTTTTTCACGATTTGTTGGCGCCTATATATTATATAGACTTCTATTTTTGTTCCGGTTGTGCAAAATACTGTTTAGATAAATCTTTAAACTTTTCTCATTAATCTGATGATAGCATAAAAGCATTATCGATTCACAGAACGATTATTACTTTTAATTTAAATAAAATTACGTTTATTTTGAGTTTTTTATTTGGGTAATTATTTTAAATGTTTCGGCATTAGGATACAGCACGTGCAGAACTTCCTTTGTGTTTTGTGTTGTTTTACGTTTATTAAAGTGATAATCTTCTTACTCATCTATTTTCTTTATTATATGAATATTTTAAGCGTGTTGTTTTCAGTTGAAAAATAAAAACTATAATTAGTTCTAAATTTTGTTTATTATAAATCTATTTACAAAAAAACTCGAAGCGCCTAGAGTGGAATGTGCATTTGACTTGTTCGATTCGAGATATATCAAAAGAAACTAAAGAACATTTTGTCGGCGACGCGACCTTGTAATTTGTGAAATTCTCAAAATTTTTTACTGGAAAAAAGAGTATCGAGAAATTTTATTCAGCGCGCATATCCATTCAAACGTGATATTCCCGATTTTAACATTTTTTTGCTTGTTGTGTAGGTATATTTGCGTGATTCTTTTCTGTAAAGTCGCAATGTGATTGATTTTACTCCTTGGTCTGATCGAAGCCTTTTTATTCGGTTCTTTACTTTATCTAATGTCTTATTTGTCTAAGTTTTAATCTGATTTGGTTTAATAAGAAAGCCAGGGGGCGATCTCATCTAGGACTCCCCTCCTAGATTTTGAAATGTCATTTACCCGGTGTAAAGACCATACATAGGCAAGTTGGTCCTGAGTAAGGAGGGGTTAAACCCCAAATTAAGGGCGGGGGTTTAAAAATCGAGAAACGCAAAATACCCATATCGGTTTTTTATCTGGAGTGCATTTTACCCATATTGTTTTTCGATTTCAAAGAAAAAATAGGTTAAAAAAACGCTACTTTTGGGCCAAAAAGCCTTTTTTATTGCATTTTTGAGCTGTTTACTGTTTAAAACATTCATTTTGACTTCAAAACTTAAGTTTGGAGGCAGTTAGAAGTCATTTTAAAGACTTTTTTCTTCATTTTTCCAAAATTGGGTGGTTTAACCTTTTCTCCCCCCACTTGTGAGTGGGAAACCCCCCTTCAAGGACTTATTGTGGAGGGATAAAGAAAAAAAATTTCTAGGGTGCCTCCAAACTTAAGAGTTTGAAGTGCAAAAATGAACGGCTCAAAAATGCAATAAAAAAGGCTTTTTGGCCCAAAAGTAGCGTTTTAACCTATTTTTTTCTTTTTAAATCGAAAAACAATATGGGTAATGGCTCAAAACCGATATGGGTATTTTCGTTTCTCGATTTTTAAACCCCCGCCCTATTTGGGGTTTAACCCCTCCTTACTCAGGACCAACTTGCCTATGTATGGTCTTTACACCCGGGTAAATACATTTCAAAATTCAGGAGGGGAGTCCTAGATGGTCGGCCCCCTGGTTTTCTTATTAAACCAAATCAGGTAAAAACTTAATTTAGAATAAAGTAAAAACCGAATAAAAAGGCTTGCGATGCGGACCAAGGAGTAAAATGCATTGCGACTTTACAGAAAAGAATCACGCAAATACCTCACAACAAGCGAAAAATGTAAAATCGGGAAGTGCACGTTTCAATGGATATGCGCGCTGAATAAAATTTCTCGATACTCTTTTTTTCCAGTAAAAATTTTGAGAATTTCACAAATTCAAGGTCGCGTCGCGACAAATGTTCTTTTAGTTTCTTATATATCTCAAATCGAACAAGTCAAACACGTCGCTTCGAGTTTTTTTAGATAGATTTATAATAAACAAAATTTAGAATTATAGTTTTTATTTTTCGACTGAAAACAACACGTAAAATATTCATATAAAGAAAAATAGCGGATTTGTCACTTTAATAAACGTAAAACAACACAAAAAGTTCTGCACGTGCTGTTGTGTGCCGAAACATTTAGAATAATTACCCAACTTCCAAAATATTTAAATTAAAAGTAATAATCGGTTACTGTGAATCGATAATGCTTTTATGCTTTTTTTAAAATTTCTTAAACAGTATTTTCACAGACCGGAACAAAAATAGAAGTATATAATATATCCGGCGCCAATGCTAAACGTTTTATTCGTCTCGGTTTTTTCGCTGTTTATTCATTTCTTTAACGCACCATTCTGCCTTGCGTTTAGTGGGTATGCGATTTTAAATAAAAGCCACCAGGACTGAGATTCCCCTTAGAAGAAAATTTAGGGGGCTCCCTCCCCCCAAATTTCCAAATTTTTGCCCTGACCCCCTAGAATTTTAAATGACCTCTCCTCCCCCTAGGTTTTGCGGTTGGTCCCGTCGCCCCGGCTTAAAAACATTGCTAGATCTTGACGTCTGAATCCCTACCCTACCCAACCACCATAGGTGTTTTTGGTCGGGTCCGCTAGGAGAGGTCCACCCCCAAGTAGAGGTGGAAAGCCAAAATTTTTTAGGGGGGGGGTCCAAGGGGGTCCGGACCCCCTTGGCTTTTTAAAAGGGTAGATCCCCGGGTGGGAGGTTAAGGATTTAGGGTGGCGGGTCCGCGGTCTAGGGGGGGCCAATTTTTTAGCAAAATTTTTTGTTAAATCAATACAATTTTTAGGTCTAATATTGAATTTTATATATTAAAACAGCCTGCTTTAGGCCTAAAAAGTATATTTAAACACTGTTTTTAACTAAAAAACCGTGTTTTTGACAGTAAATAAAAAAATGTACTTCCAACTGGTTGGGAGGGGGGGAGGGGGGTCAGCCTCGCTAGGGTGGGGGGGCAGGCCGGGCCGCTCTCGTGCTTTGGGGGGGGGGGGGGGGCCCTAAATTTTTTCTAGAATTTGCTCTCAAATTTTGGCTCTAGGGGGTGGAAACATTTCTGTCCCCCGTTGACACCCCTATGCCTCCCACCAACCTCCCATGCGCTAATGAGGCGGCGAGAAACGATGTATAAGGTCGAGACCTCACCCCCCCCCCCCGAAAAAAAAATCATTTTTTTACAAAACGCAGACACCGGGGTGCCCCGAAAAATTCGTCGTCCCCACCTTAAAAAGTCCCCATTCAATCCTATCGGTCATTACACAAGCCTACCCAACCCGCACTCCAAGGCATTATTTGGGAAACATTTTTTAATTTTAAAACTTTTCTTAAAAAACTACTTTTATGAACAAGACAAATATTTTTTACAAAAGTAAGTTTTTACAACTTGTTTAATAATTGTCAACTAAACAACAGACTAAGGTAAAAAGTTTAACATCACACAAACTTAATAGTCACTTTTTTAGGCATTACACTACTTATAAAAAATTTTAGCGGTAAATGCACTAATAGAACGCATCAGCAATTCTTTTTGACAGTTTTCCGGTCACTTCCAAGGGAAAAAATTTTGACTCCTACGGGCATAATGAGCCACGACATTATAAAATACACGCGAATGTGACTTATTCTGTAGTTTCTGCTGGTCCTGATTCAAATTATATTTAAGTCACAGTCACCAAATATTTTATACTACCTGTGGCTTATTTTGCCGTGATTTAACGACGAAATAATTTTTCTCTTCCAATCATGCGTTTGGTAGGGGTACATTATATTAAAAAAGACATTATCAGTACTTTATCTCCGCCCTTTATTATAAACAGCCGAGATTAGTCTTCCTTTTTCCTACACGATCTAATATTAGGAAAAA
>JASAMX010016003.1:0-31611 GCA_030248175.1 Microlaimidae sp. YZB2_3
TAATAGCAAACAAAAAATGTTAGGTTAGTTAGCTGAGCATACCTAAAGTTGCAGATAAACACAATAATAAAACAAAAAAAACATAAAAATCACGTGTTTCTGTGCTTCCCCGAACACGTAATGTACAAATAAGCATAATAGTTGCACGTCATCAGCGGGGGCTATTATACTTATGTTACAAATTAGAATAAACTACTAAGTTATTTTATAATTTTTTGTATAAATTTTTACATTATTAAACAAATATAAAAACAGTTATTAGATTAGCATAAAATACAAAATGCTTATTTTATAAGTTTATTCTAATACATGCAATGAAAAAACAAGCAGTGGTTTGAGAAAAATAAAGTTTATATACAAAAATACTTAACTAAAACTTTTTAAAAAAATATAACTTTTTATTAAAAATTTTTTAAAAAATTATTAGAAAGAAAATAAAATCAAAAATCGAATTAAATGACAATTTAAATATTAGAAAAATTAAAAAAAAAAAAACACGCAAAAATAATAACATTATTAAAAAAATTCTTAAAAAATTAACACGCGTGTAAATAAAACAAAAAGCAGTATCTTGTAATGCATTACGATCCGTGTTTTACTGGTTTTACACATACAGGCAGGAACAAGTTACTGGTTTGGATTAAACACGGTGGATTAATCCCTTATTAGTAATTTAGTAGTCAATTTGCATAATTTAGTTTTAACGATTGTTGATTGAAAATAGTAATAAGAAATATAGTGATTATTGATTTGAAAAACCAAACAGTAAAAGGCAAAATTATAAGCAATTAATTTTAAAGAAGAAATAAATTTTAGGTTTTGCTGCTAAAAAATTAGCAGTAAAGCAACCTGCAGTAGCCATTAAGCTACTCCAGGAGAAGCAACTGGCGTTGTGGCGAACCACAGACAGACCAGGATAGTGCAACAAGGTATGCAAAAGCATACCTTGAAATTTTTTAATAGTTATAGAATAGTTTGATGTATTTAGAAAAGAAGCAAATAATTAAAGATAATTTATGGTTAAATCTGACTTATTATATATATTAAGTTTGGACAAAAGTGGTTTATAGTTTAAGTAAAATTTATTTATCTGGTGCAACAACTCACTATTTTTATACTCAAGATTTAAAAATTGAAGGAACAATTCATTTATTTTTACTAAGAATTTTTCTTTTTCATTACATATTCGCGCGATTCGAATTAATTGAGAATAGAAAACATTAGTTCCTAGATTATCACAGACATTACTATATTTGTGTACATACCTGATAACATTAAACTGAAAAGCATCAGCTTTGTTATAAACAGTTATAGACCTATAAACATTGTTAGTTTTTATTTGTAAATCTAAATACTCACATGTATTGGCTGATTTATTAGTTTGTGAAAGAGGTAATGAATCTGGGTAAATATTTTTACAAATTTCAAGAAATTTTGGACAGTTAAAACAAGCAACATCATCCATATATCTTACTGTATTTTTTGTAATAATTCTAGAATGTGGATTGTTTTTGAGATAAATAAATTCCATAAATGACAGAGATAAATCCGCAATTTGAGGAGAAGCATTACCTCCCATAGGTATACCAGAGATTTGTTTAAAAATAATTCCAGAAAATTTAATATATGTATTGTTAACGACAAACTTAATTAGATTTTTTATTTCACATTTTGAATAGACATTTATTTTATCATATGCTAGGTTGTTATCAGTATAAAAACATTTATCATATCCTACCGCCAGATATTGCTTTTTGGCATTGTTAAAGAGGAAATCAGTTAATTTAAACATTGTGTCTAATACTGTGTTAAGAGGTAAGTTTGTATATAAAGTGCTAAAATCTGCAGTCACAATATGATCAATGCTTTTAATATTTTCAATTTTATTAATTACTTGTAAGCTATTGTCTATAGACCAATTAGTAACACCAATTTTTTCAACAAGTGAGTTACAATAATTATGAAAATGAATTTTGAAGAACTTTAGGATTTTACCTAGTAAAATAGATACAGACTTTGTACTGGATTTGTTTGCACCAGCTATAAATCTAAACTTAATTGGGTTTTTATGTAGTTTGACAATGGCAAATAACATTGGTAATACTTTTTCATCTTCTGAAATTTTACAACTAAAATCATTAGCAATTGCACAATGGTTGTTTATAAGATTGTTATATTGAGTTGAGTTAATTGGTTTATACACAGAATTACCTTTTGCATGCCATTTGCCACGGCTACATTGCATACCTAATTCTTCACACATAATTTGAAAATAATATTTTTTACATATGATGGCATAATTATTATTAGCTTTGTCAACAGGTGAAATTACATACTTATTATGGATTTTATTACATATTTTACGAAGTTCTGAATATGATATAAACTCTTTGTTATACCTAGAAAAATTAATGTTAAAATTATAAAATCGAATTCTGTTGTTAATTATGACACGCGCGCGGTTAACAAATTGTTGAAAATCATTTAACGGTAAACCTGATCTTTTACTAAGTTTAGACACAACTTCATTTAAACAATCATCTGTTACTTTTATAACCTCATTAAAATCAATTTTTTTGGGAAGTCTAAATTTTGCACCATATTCCATTATATTTTTTAACAGACTATTATTAATGATGTTTAGATCACCAGTTACAATATGTTTAAGGTTTGTGTCACAAAATTTAGACTTATAACAATCACAGTCACTATTAAGGACTGAACTCAATATTTCACAGTTGAGGTTATTTAAAACACTTTTATAGTTGCAAATAATGTTAGATGCTGGTGTATCATATTTGTATACTATTTTAAGTTTACCATAACAATTAATATTAACAGGAAGTAAATTAAGGAGTGAAATGTCGTTAAATATATTGTTAAATTTAATAAGGTTAAGACCTTTGTTGCAAAAGTAAGTAGAAACATAAGTGATTTTACTTTTAGTTATAGGTTTTGTAATAATATTTTTAAAACGATATGCTGCCATTGCTTTTATAGCTAAAGATATATTAGGTGCTATTAAAAAGTTAATTTTAGTTAACAGGATTTTAAAATTTTTTAATGATATATTAACTAATTTAGTATATACATTACGAATACTAATTTGAGGGTTTTTAAATAAAGTAATTAAGTTTGTAATTAAGTTATAGTCAGCTTTTTTATTAGTTCTGTGTTTATGAGATCTCTTATATTGTACGCGATGAGATGGAAATTTTTGTGAAAAGTATGGATGATTTTTATAGTCTCTTGGATCTTTGTTAGTTGAGATATTACCATAACCTTTTATTTTATCATTTAAACCAAACGGGTACGCTGATACCAGGGTTCTAATCCAGAAATCTTCACGCTGAATTAATTCATCTTTATTATTTAAATTTATTTTTTCTAGAACACAAACACTCATGTCTTCACAAGAATGATCTTTTTGATTAAAGTGTTTAACTAAATAAGTGTCTTTGTTAGCTTTTTTGACATCCCTGCGGTGCTCATTAAACCTCTGTCTTAAAGTTCTTGAGGTCTCTCCAACATATTGCATTCCACATTTTTTACAGGAAACAGCATAAATTATTCCACTGACTGAACAATCATAATTTTCCTTAGTATTAAAAACAAAATTCTTATTAGTAGTGTAGCTATTAATTGTTTTATCAGAGTTAATATAGTAACATGTCATACATCTATTTGAATTACACTTTTGCGTGAAATAACAAGATATTTGATCTGGGTTAACTAGGATATAATTATGATTATTTAATGGATCAACAGAAAGAAGCTTTTCCTTATTTAATTGATTTACTTTATTTTGTACCAAAGGAACTTGACCATTTTGAGAACAAGCTGCACTGCCCTGCACCAAAGCAGCACTAGCTTGCCAGTTAGAAGCATTGCCACACAATACAGTGCCTAACTTGGCATACACACTGATGGTGGGATCCCCGGACTTGTATGCGCCCCTTTGCCGGGTACCAGGGCTAGTTTTTTGACTTTTAGACATACTTTTTTACTTTTTTGGTTTGTGCACCCAGCAAAAATTAGGGTATTAAAGACAGTTTTTAGATAAAAAGGTGGCATTAGACCCCCAGGAACACCGCCAAGACACTTTATTGTGTTCCTAAAGGCATATACAAATACATAAGTAAAAACAAAAAAACAGTTTGTAAAGCAATAATTATTATGAAAACTTGATTACACTAACTAAAATTGCAATTTAGTAGTTAGGACTAGTTTGGGTGCAGATGAAAATTTTAGACAAATTGCTAGGGTTAAGTTGCAACAAATAAAACTAAAGTAACTAAAAAGGTAAGTTCCTAAATAAATAAGGAAACTATTTTTAAAAACCAAAATATATAAAATAAGTATACTAACTATATTTTAACCTTTTGTATAAGTATACTAACACAAAAAAATATTTTAAATTATATAATAAGGATTTGAGAAAAATAGAGCCTAGTTTATATTTATGTGTGTATTAGGTGCTAGATAAATATTTATATAAAATGAGATTGATTATTTATAACAAGAAAATTACAAGTGTGGGAAGCTTTTACAAAAGTTAGTATAAAATATATGTTTTACTCTGCAAAAAGATATGCTAAGCTAACTAAAAACTATAAGTTTTTTATAATTGAAAAAGCAGCGGACAAGCTTTTAGTCAAATGGTCAAATTACCCGATGGTATTTTTACCAAAATGTTATTTGTAAGAAAGTCAAATGTTGAAGGAATTTTTACGCTGGTATTATTACGTGGAGCCGGGTATGTATAACAATTGAATAACTAGAAAAACAATTACTGGGTATAACAATTCGATAAAAAAGATCCTATTCTATTGTAAGTTTTTAACTAAAACATAATTGGAACAGGTCTTTGAAGCCGTCAACAGGAAACTTGAGGCCTTCAAAAAATTTCAAGAACTTAGAGTCAGGAAAATGCGAACTTGAAGATCGAAATAAAAAAATAGTTTGGGGTTAGTTTAGTATTTTCTTTGGCTTAGGCTTAGAGATTTCACTTAGCGATATTACACTTTTGCTTTCAAGTTACCAATTTTCGGTCCAAAGTTTCAGATCTAAGTGCCCTCGGCAACAACGACCCAGTTAACATTTTTTTAAAATTTTTTTCAATAAAAAACTTATAGGTCAAAAATGATTACAGAAAGTAAGTGATTATCAAAAATCTTCAAATCATATGCAGTGTTATGGAGCGGTGTGTCGAAAACAATAGGAGGCGAAATTAAAATTACCTAATAAATCAAGTTTGTAGATTTATCCAAAAACATGTTGTACATCTAACAAATAAGAAGAAATTGTTGTTTAGGCAGATAAAACTTTAATAATAACCATATTGACACTAATAGCGTAGTTGACGCAAGTCAAGATGCGAGTCCATGAACCTCTTTTACATAAAAAAGTGTAATGCTTTTTGATTGAATTGAATTGAATTGAATTGAATTTTATTTTGTTAAAATAACAGGAAACATACATAAGCTAGTTAAAACTGCACTGATCAACATTTAATGTTCTAAATTTGTTTGGACCAAACAAAAAATGAAAAATTCCAAATGAAATTCCCACATGAAATGTTTTTTAGGAGAGATACGATTTTCGTTATATGCAAGCCGCAAATAAGGCCGTTGAAAAACTGAAGAAAAAAGGAGAAAAAGTGGACATACAACCTTTACTTGCTTTAAATGTAAGTAAATGTAGATTGAATTGACAAAATATATATGTAAATCTAAGTTGACACAGATTCAAACTTTATTATGATCAAGCTTCAAATCTTTGCTGAGGCGAAGGTTTGTTTAAATGTCAGACTCTAGCTTAAACATTTGGTATGCATACTTTTGCATTTTGTTTATCCACAAAAGTTAATAATAATAAAATATGATAATTAATGTCTTGTGTGGCCACTCGTGTAAACAAAAATGTTGAGCGATTTGCTAATTCCAGTTTTTTACATTCTGTTTTAATGTTATAAGTAATAGCTTTTTTCATACAACATTTAAAATATAAATAAGTTTAAACAAAATTTTTAGATAATGGTGAAATATGGGAGAGTTGAGCTACTATCGCATCCTGTTAGTCACACGTATTTACAAATGAAATGGCATGTATATTTTCTTATATTTCTTTTATTTAAATAATATTATTGATATTTATATAAGTTATCTTGGCTTTTTGCTTCTTCATTTACTATTTAATTGCTTCTGTGTGTAAAAATTGTCTCCATGTGGTAATTTACACCAAATAGTCTTGCGAACAGATTTACAAAACTACCCAAAAATTCCTACATTTTAAATTAAAAGTTAATTTGTAATTTTCTCTTTTTTAAACAAATTATTGAAACAAAATAGTACTTTAAAGAGCTACAAAATTTGTTATTTTACTCAAAAAACTAAACGGCCTCATTAAATGTTATCGCTGCAAACTTTACCGTAAACGTTAACGTTTCATTTGAATCCCATAATAATGTCCAAAGAAATATGTGCAAAAATTAACCAGAATTTGAATATAAGGTTAATATATAAAATAATACAACATTAGCACTATAAAATTGTAAAAACAAGTATATACCTATATGGGAAATTATGATTAAATTAATTCTGGCTGCTCTAGTAAGTTTTTATGATGACATGATCTGGGGTCGCATTCTGACGCCACACTTGTATTTACCCTAATAAAGCCATTCCAATAAATATATAAAAACTAATATATATTGTGAAATAATAACACTGCCGCATATGGAAATAAAAATTAATGCAAAATTTTTTTCTCGTGCCGCAAAACCACCTATCGCAAAATGAGAAAAAACACTCAATGCGCGTATTTTATTTTTTATTAAATTAATCCTACTGGAGAAAATGTCAGCCCTGCATCAGGGGTGGTATGCTGAAGGTTTAATCCGACTTAAAGTTAACCTGAGATTAGCGATTGTCGACACACAGTAAACATACTAGCAGTATCTAGATATTCTAGTTTAACGAATTTAATCTGAGATTAGGTTTAATCTCAGATTAAATCGTCACTAACTCGAGATTAAATTATTAATTTATGCAAATTTTTAAACCACCTCCGGAGGTAGATTAAAAAAATTTTCGGGTTTTTCCCGCTAATCTCGGATTAGTGGGGATTTAATCTGAGATTAAGTCTATTAACTCCGTTAACCTAGATTATTCAATCAATACTGTTAGTATGTTTACTGTGTGTCGACAATCGCTAATCTCTGATTAATTTTAAGTCGGATTAAACCTTCAGCATACCACCCCAGAATACCAGCCCCGGTCAATTAAAATTGTGCGATTATGACTTTTTTTTAAACATGAAACAGAACAGAAAATTTTTTAGATCCCAAATTTTCACAAAATATATAAAAATAATAAATATTAGCTTTTAAAAAATTCAAATATTTGTTTCAAAGTGAGTAAATTGATAAATTTGTTAAAATAATAATAAGGTATATAAACTTTAATATTAAGCAGTTTTTGCTAAAAAAAATTTTTTTTGTTAAATAGACGATTCAGTACTGCAAATTCAGTACTGAGGTATGCATTCAGTACTGAGGTCAGCTGGGTTTTATTTGCCAAAAGATCTTATAAACGTATAAAAATGATACTATCTATGCAGAAGTTTTTTTAATTTTTTGGTAACAAATACATTAAATGTAATTTTGCAAAAGCATGATTTACACACGCAATTATATGACTATATATGCCAAAAAAATGGTAACCTTCTTTAAAGACGATCATATTAGCTATTTTTGATATAGTGATCGAATAACAAGAAACAGTCACCAAATAGTCCAATCGGACAGCCTTAAATTACAGTATTGGTTACAAAAATAACAGTAGCTCAGCAAAAACTATTTTGTTTAATCAGGTTGTATAAATAGGGTGCCGTGAAATAAAAATTGAGTGGACTTAAATTATTTTATAGGAAAGCATACGGTTGTCTGTTGTACGCTTTGAACCTCGGAATTTATCTAGTGTTTCTGAGTTGTTTAACTGGAATCGTCTCCACTGTGGAGGATTTCACCAATATCACACAAACTAATGAAACCGAGCTGAACAGAAAATACCTTACAGTTATATTTTTTATATTAAGAAAAAATTTAAATTAAATAACCATTGGCATCTGAAATACCATTACATGCGATACAAGGAACTATTATATTCTTCTCCAATATGGAAAAAAACACATAATTTTGCCCAAAATTGTGTATTAAAAGTCCGTTATTTTGATTGAGTTCTATTTGAATTATTAAATATACCAGTATCATAAATGTTTAAATTTAAAGGTTTCCGCGGTTTAGTTTAATGAAGTTAAAACATTTATACTTTTGAAATTATATTAAGAATTTCAACTATTTAAAGGTATTTAAACGCCTCAAAAAGTAAAAACATTACCAATTGTGCGTCGGTTAAATATGTTGCAAGAAATATGCATTTGCATACATATTTATTTATTTTTTTATATTTTTCATATATAAAATAAATTTGTAAAATAGGAACTCAGATGCAAATTATTAAATTTAAAATAAAATATGTCCAAAGTATTTATATTTAAAATTAAAAATCGCTGTAAAAGTTTTCAGTTAATTTTTGGACGTTAAAACCAGTCATAACTAATATAATTTAGAATAATCTTAATAGCCTACACATTTTTTATTTATATTTTAATGAACAATAACACAATTACAAAGATTTTTTATCTTTTTAGTCATGAATAACATTAGAAAACACAGACAAAAACGCACAAATTTTGATAAATTGAAACAGTTATTATGTAATTCATTTAGTTACAAATAATGAAAATATTTATTTTATTGCTATAATATCACACCATAAAAAGTTAAAACAAGATAAAGTTTTTAATTCTAATAATATAATTTTTAAGTGTACTTTTGTTCTAATGCTGAGCCACAATTTGTTTTAAAAGCAGTTCCTTTAAATGTAAAAATTTAAAACCAAAAGTACAGGTCTAAGACAAATTGTTCAAATGCGACATGTTTTTTATATACAAGTATTTATTAATATGCTTATCTTTAGTTCTACAAAACTAAAAAAATTCGATTCATTTTAAATTAAATATTTTTCCAATGAATTTTGTCATAATTTAGATTGGTGTAAAATATCAACTACCTTTGGTTATCATGTTGGTTTTTCTATTACTAAATCTGACGAAAGAATTTGTTCAGTGTTTTCAGCAAGTAATTTTTTACTACAGATTTAAAAACTTATATGGTTCATATTTTGGAAGTTCGCACTTTAAGTAGCTAACTGGACACATATATGCGCATCTTGCTATTGAATTTTCATTATGCAAATCAGTTTACATATAATATAAATCGAATGTTGCATATATACATTCGAAATGATAAAAAAGTTACGCTTGTATGTGGTAAAAAATGAAAACATTTATTACACCTGCATTATTATGTTTTACAATCAAAATCACCTCCTTAAAGTAATACACACACAATTTAACATTGTACTGCCAATAGTTTTATAGAGAATGATGTATTTTGTGGATCCTATTAACTACTTGGAGTGGACTCTGTATTCATCTTCTTTGGTATTTGTGGCTCCCGCTTTGTTCAAGGATGATATACAATCGTATCAGATGCAGTTTGCTACACTGGCAGTGTTTTTAGCTTGGTTCAATCTTTTACTTTATTTGCAAAGGTATTTTTTAAACCTTTTATTTTGACCGTTTAAAAGTTTCAAATGATTTATTGATTTAGTTTATAAATGTAAAAAATTTTTTTACGATTTATAAGCAAATCAGATTTGGCTTATAAATTGTTTTTCGATTAACAATTGATGTCATATGATATCCTATCAAAAACAAAGCCATTTACCAAGGTTTATAATACTTAGTTTATCCAGTATTATCATAAGTAATATAATGTTTTTGTAAATAGTAATTAGTATAATAGTTTTATTTCAATACATTTTCATTTAATGAACAACTGAGTGAACTACATCCGGCTTGCTTTTATTTTATTATTAAAAAACTCAGTGCCACAAATACATATTGTGAAGTGTGTCATACTCAGATTGGTAAAATGATTTATACAATGTACTTCCGAGAAGTGTTGTAAAAAAGTACACCTAATAAAATAAAATTTTCACATAAAAATTTTTAAAAAGATTTAAAAGATAAAAATCACAACTAAAAATTTAAACCAAAACCTTTAATCTAGCTTATAAACTAGTTTTCAATAAGTATTTTTTATTCTAGGCATGAGGGTACAAAAATAAAACTAAAAAATCTTTGTTATTTTTAGCTTTTTGTTTTAATTCTAAATTTAACGAAATTCGCTGCACAAAGATATTTTAACCGGCTTTTCGGTTTAATGTATTGTTTTATGCTAAATAGAAGTAATTTAGTTAAAAATGGCTTTACATTCACATAAATTAAGTTAAAAATTGTTTTTTAAACTTAGTTTGAGGAATTGTTTTGGTTTTAAAAATTGTTTAAAATTTAAATACTTGTTAATTTACATCTGGCTAATCTCCTAAGTTTGTATGAGAAACGTGAGCGGAGCCATTGAAAATGTGCGGTTATGGCGTTTTTTTTAAAAACAAATAATATCGCATAATTGTTTTCCCTATAATAATAATAATTCTCCCTATTCACAAAATTTTCAAAAATTAGTCAACTTTAGACCTTTAAAAATTGCATTTTTTCTCCGAATTGAGTAACTTGATTAATATAATTTAATTTTTGAAATATGGTATATTAATCTTTAATATTAATAGCTAATAAAAAATGTTAGGTTAATTAGCTGAGCATACCTAAAGTTGCAGATGAACAAAATAATAAAACTAAAAAACAAAAATCACGTGTTTCTGTGCTTCCCCGAACACGTAATGTACAAATAAGCAAAATAGTTGCACGTCATCAGCGGGGGCTATTATACTTATGTTACAATTGGAATAAACTACTAAGTTATTTGTATATTTTTTGTATAAATTTTTACGTTATTAAACAAATATACAAACAGTTTAATATTAGCAAAATAGTTTTAAAAATTTTGTAAGTTTATTCTAATACATGCAGTGAAAAAACAAACAAAGTTTAACTTTTTTTAAAAAAATTCAACTTTTTATTAAAATTTAAAAAAAACATTAGAATAATATTAAAATAAAATATGAAATTAAATTACAATTATAATATTAAAAACATGCCAAAATTATCACATTATAAAAAAACTGTAAAAAAACAAAACGCGCGTAAATAAAACAAACAATAGTTTTTGTAATGCATTATCATCAGTATTTTTTTGGTTTTACACAAAATGAAACAAGTAACTGGCTTGGATTAAATGCGACCGATTAATCCGTTATTAATTTATTAGTCAATTTGCAAAATTTATTTTTAACGATATTTGATTGAAAATAGTAATAAGAATATATTGATTGTTGATTTGAAAAACCAAAAAGTAAAGAACAAAATTTATATGCAATTAATTTTAAAGAAGCAATTAAAATTTTTGGTTTTGCTGCTAAAAAATTAGCAGTAAAGCAACCTGCAGTAGCAATCAAGCTACTCCAGGAGAAGCAACTGGCACTGTGGCGAACCACAGACGGACCAGGGTAGTGCAACATGGTATGCAAGAGCATACCTTAAAATTTTTAATAGTTATAGAATTGTTAAATGTGTTTAAAAAAGAAGCAAATAATTAAAGATAATTTATAGTTAAATTTGACTTTTTATGTATATTAAGTTTGGATAAAAGTGGTTTATAGTTTATATAAAATTTATTTATTTTGTCAAGTAACTCACTTTTTTTATACTTAAGATTTAAAAATTGAAGGAACAATTCATTTATTTTTACTAATAATTCTTCTTTTTCATTACATATTCGCGCGATTCGAATCAATTGAAAATAGAAGACATTAGTTCCTAGACTATTACAGACATTGCTATATTTGTGTACATACCGGATTACAGTAAATTTGAAAAGCGTCAGCTTTGTTATAAACGGTTATAGACCTATAAACATTGTTAACTTTTATTTGTAAATCTAAATACTCACATGTATTGATCGATTTATTAGTTTAAGAAAGAGATAATGAAATCTGGGTAATTATTTTTACAAAATTAAAGACATTTTGGACAGTTAAAACAAGCAACATCATCCATATATCTTACTGTATTTTTTGTAATAATTCTAGAATGTGGATTGTTTTTGAGATAGACAGAGATAAATCCGCAGTTTGAGGAGAAGCATTTCTCCCATAGGTATACCAGATATTTGTTTAAAATAATTCCAGAAAATTTAATATATGTGTTGTTAAACTTAATTAGATTTCTTATTTCAAATTTTGAATAGACATTTATTTTATCATATGCTAGGTTGTTATCAGTATAAAAACATTTATCATATCTTACCGCCAGATAACGCTTTTTGGCATTGTTAATAAGGAAATCAGGTAATTGAAACATTGTGTCTAATACTGTGTTAAGAGATTTTGTATATAAAGTGCTAAAATCTGCAGTTCTAATATGACCAATGCTTTTAATATTTTCAATTTTATTAATTACTTGTAAGCTATTGTCTATAGAGCAATTAGTAACACCAATTTTTTCAACAAGTGAATTACAATAATTATGAAAATGAATTTTGAAGAACTTTAGAATTTTACCTAATAAAATAGATACAGACTTTTTACTGGATTTGTTTGCACCAGGTATAAATCTAAACTTAATTAGGTTTTTATGTATATTGACAATGGCAAATAACATTGGTAATACTTTTTCATCTTCTGTAAATTTACAACTAAAATTATTAGCAATTGCACAATGGTTGTTTATAAAATTGTTATATTGAGTTGAGTTAATTGGTTTATACACAGAATTACATTTTGCATGCCATTTGCCACGGCTACATTGCATACCTAACTCTTCACACATAATTTAAAAATATTTTTTACATATGATGGCATAATTATTATTAGCTTTGTCAACAGGTAAAATTACATACTTATTATGGATTTTATTACAGATTTTACGGAAGTCTGCATATGATATAAATTCTTTGTTATACCTAGAAAAATTCATGTTAAAATTATAGAATCGAATTCTGTTGTTAATTATGACACGCGCGAGGTTAACAAATTGTTAAAAATCGTTTAACGGTAAACCAGATCTTTTACTAAATTTAGACACAACTTCATTTAGACAATCATCTGTTACTTTTATAACATTAAAAAACACAATTTTTTGGGAAGTCTAAATTTTGTACCATATTCCATTATATTTTTTAACAGACTATTATTAATGACGTTTAGATTACCAGTTACAATATGTTTAAAGTGTGTGTCACCAAATTTAGACTTATAACAATCACAGTTACTATTATGGACTGAACTCAATATTTCACAGTTGAGGTTATTTAAAACATTTTTATAGTTGCAAATAATGTTAGATGTTGGTGTATCATATTTGTATATTATTTTAAGTTTACCATAACAATTAATATTAACAAAAAATAAATTAAGGAGTGAAATGTCATTAAATATATTAAGATATAGATAGATAAGATAAATTTATTTTGCCATATGCCGGAAACCCACTTAAGCATTATAATATGCACTTTAAACAAGTGAGCACCTTGTTAGTAAGTTGTTTGAATCAATTAGTAAAATAATAATACTAAATCAGTAACTGGCAGTGAGCATCAATCAAATTTTATTTATATTAGAAAAAGGTCATTTTAATTCATTTGCTATTGTTCTTTATCATACCAACCATTTTCTTCCAGTTCATCTATAACCTTTCAAACTTCTTGGATGTTAAATGGCTCCAAAGTTTTGTCCTCTTTAAAAGTTCCAGGTCTTTCCAAACTTTAAAATAATAGATGAACAGCAAAGAGAAAATTGAACAGTTTCTGAGTCCTTCTAAATTCTTATCCAAAAGCTCCAGATGTTCTCAATTCAGAACTAGCCTTAAATTATGCTCTAAGAATAGAGCAGGAAAAAGGGGCGATTTTTCCCCGGGCGTATGTTTAGACAGAAAAGATGTGGACTAGTCTAAAATGGAGATTATGTGGATTATAGAAAGTTTGCATTTGGTTTGGCCAGCTGCTCACTAAATAAAAATTTCTACCATATGATAATGATTTGTTTATACATTGATCTAATCACACAACACTGTTGCATTTTTTTTAGTTTGATGAAACGTCAATTGAAAAAATCATACTCAAAGCAATCTTTGACAAGCGCGAAATCGCCACTTTTTCAAATTTATAGTTGTTTCTTACACATACAAATATAACCTTCAAATGGAAAAAGTGGCGATTTCGCGCTTGTCAAAAATTGCTGTGAGTATGATTTTTTCAATTGACATTTCATCAAACTAAAAAAAATGCAACAGTGCTGTGTGATTAGATCAATGTATAAACAAATCATTATCATATGGTAGAAATTTTTATTCAGTGAGCAGCTGGCCAAACCAAATGCAAACTTTCTATAGTCCACATAATCTCCATCTCAGACTAGTCCACATCTTTTCTGTCTAAACATGCGCCCGGGGAAAAATCGCCCCCTTATCCTGCTCTATTCTTAGAGCATTTTTCAAGGCTAGTCTATCACTTTTTTTGAATTAAATTAAATTAAAAAATAGCCTAATAAACTATAGTTTTAAGTGCGCAATGACATATGTTTATAATGATTCCGGTGACGGAATATATTTTTTTAAATAAAAAATAATAAGAAAAAGAAGATAAATTTAAATTACAGAATTTACCCACGTTGTTTAATTATAGTTAGTGCGGTGCAGTTGCGCTCCAGGCAAAGTTTATCTACGTTCTGTAATAAAAAAATAAAAAAATTGTACACATTTACTTGACATATTAAATAAAATTATTAAATGGTTTAATACAACCTAAAAAGGACAGACATACATATAGCTCAAATTTTTGGTTCTCAAAAATTGACCGTGTAAAATAATTTTGCATTAAAAAGGAGACCTATAACAAAAGCCTTTTTCGTCCCTTGTTTGGACAGGCTGGACAAATATGAGGAGAAGTTGGGACTTCTTCAGCAAACGCTTCCCGTCATATTTTTACAACATGCATATTTAAAAAATTAATGTTTAGAAAAATTATACATTGTATCGTTTGTTAATTTTGTGTCATTTTGTATATCTTTGATATATATTATTTATAAAGGAAGTGTTTTATTACCTGATCTGGCGGGGTGTCCATGTTTCTTTTTGCCATTTCTCTGTGTCACCGCACTATGACTTTAATTTTATTTAACAGTTATTGTTTTTAAGAGGTAGTCAAGAGCACATTATTAACTTAATTTATATAGCGAAACTTTGATTATTTTTATTATTATTATTATTTTATTATTATTATTTTATTATTATTATTTTATTTTATTATTAAAGCTTATTATTATTTTTTAATAAATAAAACTTTGAATTAATTTTGTCATCAGTAATACAAAAATTAAAAAAGTACTCTGTTGTTTTTGCCGTTTTCCGCGCGGTTGAAGCAGATGGCGCTGGGAACTGGTTCCGTTTCTGCCACCAATTAAAACCCGTCTGCTTTTTTTGTGCGGTTTCTATGAGGGGATGTTGGTTGTCTGCTCTGTACAACCCTTATTGTTACCAAAAGGCTGTTATTGTGCTTTTGGAATTTTTTATTTGTCTATTTTTAATTTTTTTATTTTGATGAATAAATCGATAACAAGGACCTAAATGAAAAAAGTGTTTCCTAAGAAAGTTGCGTAATTCCTTCTTCTTTCTAATGAGCCCATGTTTATTTTTGATCAATCGGTAACGAATGAGGAATATCGCTTTTAAGGATGGAGCGTTGGAATAATATTAATAATAATAATAAGAAGAAGAAGGTTCTGAATTTCAAAATTTACCCACGTTCTCTAATAATGGTTGGCGCGGCGCCACGGGGCTAAATCGTCCCGTGGCGCTCCCGCGCCACCCATGATAGGCAACCGCACCACACAAATAAAAAAAATTGTGTGGTGCAAAAGTAGGTAGAAACATAAGTGAGTTTACTTTTAGTTATTTAAAACGATATGCTGCCATTGCTTTTATAGCTAAAGATATATTAGGTGCTATTAAAAAGTTAATTTTAGAATAATTACTTTTAGTACAAGTTTTTAAAATTTTTTAATGATATATTAACTAATTTAGTATATACATTAGGAATACTAATTTGAGGATTTTTAAATAATTATAAATATAATAAATAATATAAATAATAAGTAATTAAGTTTGTAATTAAGTTGTAGTTAGCTTTTTTATTAGTTCTGTGTTTATGAGATTTTTTATATTTTACACGATGAGATAGAAATTTTTGTGAAAAGTATGGATGATTTTTATAGTCTCTCAGATCTTTGTTAGCTGAAATATTACCATAACCTTTTATTTTATCATTTAAACCAAACGAATATGCTAATACCAAGGTTCTTTTCCAAAAATCTTCACGCTGAATTAGTTATGTTTATTTTTCTAGAACACAAACACTCATGTATTCACAAAAATGATTTTTTTAATTAAAGTGTTTTACTAAATAAGTGTCTTTGTTAGCTTTTTTTACATCTCTGCAGTGCTCGTTGAAACTATGTCTTAAAGTTCTTGAGTTCACTCCAACATATTGCATTCCACATTTTATACAGGAAACAGCATAAATTATTCCACTGAATGAACAATCATAATTTTCCTTAGTATTAAAACAAAATTTTTATTAGTAGTGTAGCTATTAATTGTTTTATCAGAATTAATATAGTTACATGTCATACATCTACTTGAATTACTCTTTTGCGTGAAATAACGGAATATCTGATCTGGGTTAACTAGGATATAATTATGATTATTTAATGGATCAACAGGAAAAAGCTTTTCCTTATTTAATTGATTTACTTTACTTTGTACCAAAGGAACTTGACCATTTTGAGAACAAGCTGCACTGCCCCGCACCAAAGCAGCACTAGCTTGCAAGTTATAAGCATTGCCACACAATACAGCGCCTAACTTAGCATACACACTGATGGTGGGGTCCCCGGACTTGTATGCGCCCCTTTGCCACGTACCAGGGCTCTTTTTTTGACTTTTAGACATTTTTTTGTGTTTTTCTTTTTGGTTTGTGCACCCAGCAAAAATTAGGGTATTAAAGACAGTTTTTAAATAAAAAGGTGGCATTAGATCCCCAGGAACACCGCCAATACACTTTATTGTGTTCCCAAAGGCATATACAAATATATATGTAAAAAGAAAAAAAAACAGTTTGTAAGGCAATACTTATTATGAAAACTTAATTACACTAACTAAAATTGCAATTTTGTAGTTACGACTAGTTTGGGTGCAGATGAGAATTTTAAACAATTTGCTAGGGTTAAATTGCAACAAATAAAACTAAAGTAATTAAAAAGTTAAGTTCTTGAATAAATAAGGAAACCTCTTTTTTTAAAAACCAAAATATATTAAATTAGTATAATAACTATATTTTAAACTTTTTTACTCAAAATTTTAACTGTTTTGTTGGTAAATAGTTGATTCAATATTTCAAATTATCGAGTTTATGGTTAAATTATAATCTGGCTGGCCTCGTTAATAAGCATGCAGACATGAGCGGACCAATTAAAATTGTGCTGTTATAACGTGTTTTTACACAAATAAGAACGCATAGTTTTTTTAAATCTACCTTTTCACAAAATAATACAAAAATTAAACAACCTTAGCTCTTACAGAAATTGTATTTAGGTTCCCAATTGAATAATTTGATAGATAATGACGTCAAATGACAGAAATTTGTTTCTAAAAGCGTATCGCACTTACGTTTTACCTATTTTGGATTTTGAATCTGTAGTTTGGTCACCTTATTTAATAAAAGATAAGCGTAAAATTGAACATGTTCAAAGGCATTTTACCAGACAATTATTTGCTCGTTGCGGTCTCCAAAAAACTAGCTATAAAAATCGCTTAATCGAACTTAAGCTGGATAGTTTAGAACTGAGAAGACTTAAAACAGATCTCTGTATGTGTTTCAAAATTATCCATGGTTTTGTCGATACCGATATGCAAAAATTTTTTGTAGCTTCAACTGAAAAGAGAACACGTAACAATGGCTATAAACTAGAACTTAAAAAATTTCGGTTAGATGTAGCCAAATACTTTTTCAGTAAGCGCGTTATCACTTTTTGGAACAAACTTCCAAGTGAGATTGTCCTTTCAAATTCCATTAGCTCATTTAGATTTAAGCTTAATAAACATTTTTCTTTGTAACTAAATTAGTTTTATTTTTTTGATTTATTTCTTGGGTTCAATACGATTTCTGTGTTTTATTTGTATTTGACTGTTTTAACGGCTCACGTCAGCAGTAATTTTTCTACTACCTGTGCAGCTGTGTTTATTGATCGATTTACTGCATTTTGTATTAATGTATTTACACAGAATGTGTGTATTTATTTCTAATAAACTAATCAAATATCAAATGTTAATAATTAATAAAATACGGGTTTTGATCTTTTTTTGATTCTTTATTAATAAACTGATTTTCTTTAAAATTTTAAATGGTTTTGTTGTTAAATAGTCTATTAAATACTGCAATTATCGAGGTCAGCTAGATTTCATTTGCCTATAGTTAGTTTTAATTTGCCTATAATCTAAAAAAATCATTCTAACCGTTTTAAGCCGAGAGATAGAAAAATAATTCTGTGTTTAAAACCAGCAGAATAGATTAAAAAAACGCAAGTAGCGCAGAACATATGAAAGAATGTTTAATTTTTTAACCACGGCCCGCAGGTGAACCGTTTACCTAATTCTAATTACAAAATTTCCCTATTTTTTAAACACAGGTAATAAACTGGTAACTACACAAATTTTCAATGGAGGTGTTTAAAATAATATTTTTTTGTATTTAAACTGTAGCAAATAATAAATTTGATCATTTTATATTTTAAAAGAAAATCATAAAGTGTTTATTTTTGAGCAATACTGGCAAAATAGCCTGCAAGAACGAAACTTTGCTTATGGCTGGGCGTAATTTTTAGCAATCACAGTTGCAAATATGGAAATTATAATTTCAAAAATTAAAATTACTGAAAAAGTACACTTTTTAAGATTATTGCGCCACGCGGCTTGAAATTTTTTACATATTTACGGCTTTTAATCCTTTTCAGATACTTAACAAAATACAGTTAATTTAATATAAATTTTTTATTTAAGGGCTTAAATAATGATTCATTTTAAAAATAAAAGTTTTCGAAACCAATTATTTAAAGATTTCAGTTATACTTTTATTTTTATTAAAAACAGCAAAACAGTATCCTCAAAATTACGCTAATATATATATATATATATATATATATATATATATATATATATATATATATATATATATAAATATATATATATATATAAATATATATATATATATATGTTAAATTTTTTTTGCAAAACACTTTTTTCCTGCACAGTAAAATACAAAAGCTATCATTTCGCAAATGCTTACTATGGAGGCCCCTAGAAAAACACCCAAAACCCCGCCTACGTTTCCCAAAATTGCTGTTAGCGTTGCTGTCTCCGTTTGTGACAAAACATTAACGTGGAACCGGTTGAAGTATATTTCTACACGAGTTTGTGAGATATTCCCTTTACCAGGGGATTCCAGGGGTGAACTGCTGATCTGAATATCATAACTGTGCTGTTCACAAACCGGGTAGCATTTTTCTGTTAACATTGATCTGCTATAGCCATTACTTGTCGGAAAAACAATCGGCTTTACGCACTCTTCAATTACTCTGGGAGAGCAGGGTTTGAGAATTTGATGCAGTTTTTGGTCTGGAAATGCGTTTTTATCACGCAAGAGGGTGCAATTGCACATTCCGCTAATATTTTTGTTCAACTGAGCCTGTTCGCAGTCAAAAATAGTTTCGTAAATATACTTGGTGGCTGATTCTTTACTTTTACTTAAGCACACCTTCTTAGCTGCCGTGTTTTTCATGATGAAGCTGTGGGCACGCAGTTCAATGTCGAAATATTTATTCGCAGGCACAAATAATCTCTCGAAGTGTAAAGGATTAAATTGGGGCGCTATATTTAAAATTGCCCCATAAGATTTATGATTGCCCTTTTGGGGATAGTTATCCGACTGGTTCCAAATAAGAGAGAACCCAAGGCCGTTACCCGGCCAGAACTGTTTAACTCTTGGAGACAATAGAAAACACTTTCCATAATGGCTGTTAAATTTAACGCTCATCACCGTTTTGTCACAACAATGTTTGGCGCCGATGTTTTTGCATTTTGTGATAAAATCTTCGCATCTGGGAAGAGTTGTAAACAGGTTGGGACCCGTTCCCAGCAATTATTCCTGCATAAAAATACCTTCAGTAAAAAAGCTTTCGACAAATAACATTCTGGTAAAAATATCATTGGGTAATTTCACATTCGGACTAATTTGACCATTGATCAATTTAGCTTGATTTTTAGGTTTTGCTTAGGTTCAGGAAAAATAAGCCCGAAAGTCAATCAGTCAGATTGTCAAATTACTCGATGGTGTTTTTACCAGAATGTTATTTGCAAGAAAGTCAAATGTCAAAGGGATTTTTACGCTGGTATTATTACGTGGAGCCGTTGGGACCTGAGCATCTTCAGTCTTGAGTTCTTAACTTGTAATTTTTAGCAGGTTTACCTAAGCAAAATATATAACACAGGAGATGTCCGACTCTACACTAGTGTTGTAAAAGGTATGATTTTCGATTATTTTAAGTAAAATTAAGAATAATTTGAAAAATTTTAATAAGTAAAATAAGAGTAACAGTAATTTGTGATTTTTTTAATTAAAAAACAGAAACAGAAATAGATTTATTCAAAAGGTACTACAAGAAATAAATATAGAACACTTACATTGAATATAATAAAAATAAAAATATTATAAATCCAAAAATAGAGATATAAAAGACAGAGAAGCACGGTTTACAAAGATGAAAGAAATCATTAACTTTAACGTGTAAACAATAGATATTTAGTAGAAAAAAAAAGAATTATTGAGCTTATTAAGATTCTCGCGAAATATCTTTATAGATTTGGACTTTTTTATTTCATTATTAAGATGTTGTCCTTTGCCAGTAACCAGAGTTTTGTTCAACCCTGGTTGGTTTCATCGGGCACGCTCCTCGCCTTGTTCACCCCCTCTTCCCACTCTTGGAGGAGATCAGCAACCGCTGGGGGGTTAGCCCAAAGATCCTTTGGTCCCAAGGTCGTGTTAATGTGTGTGCATGTAAAAAGATGTTTTGTTGTGTGTGTGTATTTGTGTTTTGCATAGCGGGCAGTTTGGTGATGTGAATTGTGTAGGATTGATTTTGTGTAGGTAAGTGTGGAGAAAAGAAGATTTCCTCGCCCTAAGTTGGGCGAGAGTTCTCCTGACCCCGCGAGGAAGATTTTCTTCCTCGTTGCTTATTGCTGGTGCTTTGTTTGAAGTATTGGGTTTATTGGAGTGTTGTTGATGTGGTTTGTGACTGTGTTTATGTGGATTTGTTGTTTTAGTGCTTTGTAAGTTTTGTTGTGTATGTCTGGTGGAATGTTTGTTGTGTAGTTGTTGTTGAAATATTGCTTGATTTTTGAGCCTGGTGGGTGCAGGTTGTTGTGTTAAGTAGTCGAGTGGATTGTTTGTGTACATAGCTGCCAATTTTGCTTGTTTTACGTGGAGTTAAATGGGTGGACTTTAGCCTCTGTGTTTATGATGTGTGTGTGTGTTTGCTTGTGTCTGTGGTTGCGACCCTGAGAGCAGTGTTTTGTATTGTTTGCGATTTGTTAATTTGTGTGTTTAATGTTTTGGACCCCAGACTGTGGTGGCATACTCGATTATTGTTTGAATGATTGCCTTGTATGTGTGTGTGAGTGTTTCTTTTGGTTTACCTCACGATGTTGTTGTGAGTGCATTCATGATTTTGAGTGTTTTGCGTGCTTTGCTGTGTGTATTTGCGATGTGTGTGTTGAATGTAAGCTTGGGGTCAAATGTTAACCACAAGATTTTTGGGTTTTTAGTTGTGATGAGTGTTGTATTGTTTATTTGTAGTGATAATTGTGTGTTGTACTCTGCAGGGTCTGGTGTGAATAGTGTGGATGTTGTTTTGCTTGCATTTAGCCTGAGTTGGTTGTTATCATTATTAAGATCATTCAAAACATTTATAATTCTGTTTGAGAAAAAATACTTCCATAAATCGGTCTTAAATTTTTCCTGTTTCACACAAATGATAGCGGTTCGCATATTGGTTGCCTAGTTCGCTTCCAGAAAAACGCTGGGTAGATTCCAGAAAAACGCTGAGTAGATCTGGAGTGGCGGAAAATTTATTAGGAAGTTTACGCAATTACTCAAAAATGGTTTTAACGGAAAATTCTATAGTATGTTTACCAATTTTTACAGAAACACGTCTATTTATTACAGGTAGTTTCCTGTTGTCTTGGATAAAGACCGAACCAAAAAAATCCGAAATTATTTCAACTTTTTCCTTATTATTAGTTGCCAACGTTCCATCAGACTGGCTTAGGGCAGATATTTCATTTTTGCAGTTAATTTTGGAGTTAACGAATTTATAAAACATGTCAGAATTTTTGTTGTTTACTACTTTTTGTTCTTGGGCATCGTAAAAATCATTTACACACGTATTGTATAGTTTAGAACATTTTTTAAAATAAACTTTTACTCACACTTTTACGTTTAGAGAACTTATAAAGACGATCTTTCCGTTTTTAAGCATTTTTATTGTTTTAGTATATTCGATTTTTTTTAATAGTTACTAACGGAAACATATTAGGTGTTAAAAAATTTCTCTCATTTTCCTATAAAAAACTTCTACATCAGGGAACGAACTGGCTACAGATTTCCAGTCTATTTCACTTAGTTTTTTGTTTATGGGGTCATAATCGCCCTTACAAAAATAAAATATTTTATCTTTAGTACTCGCGGGTTTATTGTAATTGAATTTTAAACTAAATTGAACTTCGCAATGGTCACATCACAAGTTGAACTGATGGGAGCTGTATCTTTCACACCAATAACCCTAATATTATCATTACTAAGAATAATGTCAAGAATATTATTACCTGCTGTATGAGTTGGGAAAACAACGAATTGGATAAACCGATTATAAACGCTGGAATTTAAAATTATTTCATGTGTTTTGTCAACTTTTGAAACGCAGCAAAATTTTTCCCAGTCGATATACGGTAAGTTCAATTCCGGGCATAAAATTGACGCATACGGTACGTCACATACAAATTTTAAGAAAACGCTAAAAGGAGCTGCATTTACAGAATCAAAAACAGGTGGTTTGTAGGAACAAAGCATTCGAATATCGTCATTTTTACAAACCAATTCAATTAAAACGCATTCGATGGTATTGAATTTCTTTGTATTATTAACATTAACAACATTAGATTTTTATTTAAATAGAAAAACCCCACTGCCTACTCAATTTTTAGGGTCTTCTCTAAACAGCTTGTTAAATGAGTCACTCAATAAGAATGCGTCAGACACAGTCTCGCCAGCCCAAGTTTCTATTTAAAGTAAATATAAAGTAAAAGTAAAGTAAAAGTAAAGTAAAAGTGAAAGTATAAAGTATAAAGTAAAAGTAAAGTAAAAGTGGAGTAAAAGTATAATAAAAGTAATTTTGAAACGAAGCAAAACACCGGTTTTCTAAACTCCAGAGCTCCGTTCCAAATTGTTTTGCCAATTTTATGTATAATATTTTATTTTGTAAGTTTTCTGATCTAAAAAAATCGTGTTTAGCGAGTTAGCGGCTAAAAAAACTTTTTTTTATTACTCATTTTACAGCAAACCCATAGGTAATCTAGTCATTAAAATTATTTAAATTTTACTTAAATTAATTTAAGTATTTACAGGAAAGAATCCGAATAAGAATGGAGGTAAAAGTAATTGAAATTTCAAAAGTCGTGTAAGGGTAAAAGTAAAAGCAATTAAAGTTTCAGAAGTCGATTAAGAATAGAAATATAAAAGTAATTGAATTTTCAAAAGTCGAGTAAAAGTAAAAGTATCGTTACTTTATTAGTTTAAGTAAAAGTAAAAGTAACTTTTTACAAAACTATTGTACACTAAATTTTTGACCAAAATTTTGCCAGAAAAGTCACACTTGCAAACTTTTTTGCGATTTTTTTAGCAAAAATCAGCCATTTTTGCTAGGTTTTTTCGCGCTGATAATTTTTTAACACAGTGTTAGTTTTCTTGCAGTGGAAACTGCGAATTAAGTGCATTAAATACTGCTTTATTCGCACCGCAATTATTTTAGCACTGCGAGTCTGGCTGCACAATAAAAAATACAGATGCTGGTAGTCATTTTAAATGGAGTAAAACACTTTAAAATTTGTTTTATTTAGTTTTAAATTGTTGAAAACTCATTTTATTTTAATAAAACCAAAAATTTTTGACATCTAACGTCAAAAAAAAAAAACAACAAAGAAATTTCACGCATTTAAACACAATTTTTTCGCTTCACTTTATTTTTTATATTTTTTTGTTGTGCAGCCAGGCTCGCGGTGCAAAAATAATTGCAGTGCAAAATAGCGGTAATGAATGCAACAAAAAAGTCGCAGTTTTGCCGCAAAAAAATTAACATTGTGTTGAGAAATAGCAGCACGGAAAAAGCAGCAGAAAATAGCGGACTTTTTTTGAAAAAGTCGCACAAACTCGAGTATGTGCGACTTTTCTAGCAGACTTTTGGTCTTTAGTGTATAGTCTAACAAATTTAATGTATAGTCGGAGAATTTCGTGTGTTTTATGTTTTTGACCCAAACCACTGTTATGTTTTTAGTCTTCAATAAAGGAAAAAAATAAAATTTTAGGTGTAAAATAAAAAAATAATAATAAAAAATGATGATATTTTTGTATTTCTCTTTCCTGTCTGTTTACACTTCTGCACCTGGGCCCAGCAGAAAAAAAAAGTTCCCGGATGTCACTATTTGGCAGCGTCTTTAGCAGTTCCTGATAGATTTCCTCGTGCTCTCTGTGATATTTGGCCCTTAGATTAGTTTGCTGTACATACTGAGCAAAAGATGCGCTTAGATTTTTTTCCTGAAAACCAATTAACAATTTTTATATTACTTATATTTTAAGAATACGGAATAAAATTATAATATTTTTCAGTGAAAAATTTCGGCGTTTGAAAAACCTTTTATTAGGTCATTGCCAAAAACTTTCATAAATGTCATAAAAAAATTTAGCGGTGCGTAGAAAATATATATTTTTTTAATATAAAAATATATTCTCTCAGGTTTCTGTTCTAACGTAGATTTTTTATGCCCACCACAGTTTGAAAAATATAATTCTATGTTTACATAAAATTTTAGTTACTAATATAATATAATAATCTAGAAAAAAGCAAAATATTTTTGATTTTTGAGTTGCTTCAAAATGTAGCAAAATCCCCAAAATGTTAAACTTGAATTTCAACACTATATTTAAAACCTAGCACTGTAATTGGTAAATTTTTATACTGATACCTGAACAAAACTTTTTCTCAGCAGGTGACTTGAGCATATCAGAACATCAGGATAATTCATTTTTTGATACTGCATCACATTTACACTTGTGCTAGTTGGGGAGCTATAGAAATTGTAACCTATATAGTATATACTAGACATCATTAAGAGAGTGCAAAACAGAAGTATTGATAACCATGCGTATCGACCTACCGTGGTTTTACTAAAATACATATTTTTCCATCCATGCATGGTCGTTTCACTGCAAAAACTCTCCAAAAGGGATTGGTTTTTCATTGTGTTAATGAAAGTGAGTGATAATTATATTATCAGTTTTTTGTCAGAATTTTTTAGACTTTAAGATAAGAGATAAGAGAAAAAGCCTTTCACTCTTGTTTTTAAATCCAAAATAAATATCTCATAAACACCAGTATATAAACATTTGACTTATTTATATTCATCTATATTCACAATATTAAGAACGTTTTGTTTAAGCTCATCTAAAACAATAAAATATAGTATTTTGTTACAAAAATTAATTTATTTTTACGAAAAAACCAAACATTTAACTTAAATCTTGAAAACTTGATAACTTTAAGCAAACAAACTAAATCATTGGAAAAAATTTTTCTTGATTAAAATATCACTCAAAAGATTAACTGCGTTTTATAATATATATGCTTTGAACTGAAGCTACAAAAGTCTAAAAAAAGGATAAACACTGAAACTACCACTAATTTTCAAAAACTACTCAATTAGATTGCTACATAGTGATTTTAAAATTTGTTATAAAAGATTGCGAAAATTCTGCATTTCGAAAATCCTTTATTGTTCTATTACTAATTACTATTATTATTATTATTATTATTATTATTATTATTATTATTATTATTAGTATTATTATTATTATTATTATTATTATTATTATTATTATATTATTATTATTATTATTATTATTATTATTATTATTAATTATTATTATTATTATTATTATTATTATTATTATTATTATTATTATTATTTATTATTATTATTATTATTATTATTATTATTATTATTATTATTATTATTATTATTATTATTATTATTATTATTATTATTATTATTATTATTATTATTATTATTATTATTATTATTATTATTATTATTATTATTATTATTATAGTTAATTTTTATTTTTAAATTATAAAATTTCAACTTAAACTTCCTAAAAGCCCCCTTTTATTTATAGATAAATTAAATCTGGGTCGGTTTTTAAGACAAACTAAGCTGTTTACCCTGGTAAATCCATTCCAACAGAAATAAACAAAAAAATAAATGTTTCAAATTTTAATATATTAGGATAACTGACTTAATTTCGGCCACCTTTTTTTATTTCTTTGGATAAGTTTTTTCTGGTTTTTCCAATCGACCCAAAATTCGGTCTAAAAATCAAACGATAACTATTTTTGTTATTCCAGTGCAAAATTTTAAAATTTCTGTTACACTTAAAGATCAGTGGAGGTTTAATGTTTTTTAGAGTGGCCGAAATTAAGGCGCGAGCTATTAACTTCGGCCACCTAAAAAAAATCTGGCTATAACTATTGCCAAACTGAACAATAAAAATTTTTAAAGGTTGAAAATTTATCCTTAGGTATTGTTCTTGGTAAATAATAACTTAATTTTTCCCGTTTGCAAACTTTAATAGTAATTAGCAAGACTTTAAATAATTATGTCAAAACATTAAAAAACAAGTTTTAATAAACTGTATTTTTTGTTGACTTTTAATTTTTGGCTTAAAAAACGTCAAAAAAAATCAAATGACCAAAAAAATTCTTTATAAATACGGTTGTACGATGATATTTAAAAACAGTAACAAACGGCAGGTTCATTCACCTAAATTTTAAGGTGGCCGAAATTAACGGAATCTTAAAATGCGCAGTTAGTTAAACGCGTTGCAAAGTGATTTTAAAGAAAATATCAAAACATGAAAATTAACAATTTTGAGCCCTAAATAGAAGATATTTTAAACTTTATGTTGTGTTTCGTTCTAAATTTGATGCAGTTTAAACACAAAGCAAAAATTAAGAAAATCACAAAAAATTTACTTTTTGTATGAAAATGTTGATAATGCAAAATAACAAAATAAAGCTTTTGCAAAAACACTTTATTCAACATAAATCCAGTTATTTTTTGTGCTAGTTCTTTTGTGTTTTAAAAATAAGCCAATTTTTTAACACCCTAAATTGGTGGCCGAAATCAAGGCCTGGCCGAAATCAAGGCCTGGCCGAAATTAAGTCAGATACCCTATTAGTTATTTTTATTGCTTAAATTGTTTGAAATTGAAAAAAACATATATATTATTTATTATATTTTCTTCACACGCTGAACATATATAAAGAATGATTTCATTTAATCAAAAAACTGAAATCTGTAAAGCTAAAAAGAATTGGTTATATGAAAAATATATCACTAAAAAGTCAATAAAAATTTTATTATTGCAAAAGAAATTACAACCTTAACTGATGAAGCTTTTTAAAAGTTACTGTTTTGTTTCGATTTTTCGCGCACAAAGAAAAACATGAACCCCGCAGTGCATTCAGTGACACGTGTGTTGTCTTTTTTATTTTTAATACGAAGATTATATAAAACGAATTAAAATGTCCAACAGTACTAAACTTTTGACCAAGATTTTGCTAGAAAAGTCGCACAAACGCAATTTTGTGTTTTTCTTGTTTTCCCACGCAGCGATTTTAAACGCAATGTTAGTTGTTTTGTGTTTTTTTTTTGTAGTAAAAATTTTGACTTTTTTGCACTTAAAGATTGCACTCAATTAAATATTATGCAATTTATGGTGTATTTTCTATTACTGTTTAATTAATAAACGATTTTGCAAGTAACCGGTATTCCTCAAGGTGGCAATGCTTCACCACAACTTGCTGATTTTACGTTGTCGTTTATTGAGTTTAATTTTCTTAAATCTAATCCAGTATTTGGAAATGTTTTAGCAATGACGACTAGATATATAGATGATGTTTTTGGTGTTTTTACTTCAAATAATAGTTATAACTTGTTGGATGTTTTTTTAAAATATATATCCGCATGAAATACCTTTATCAGAAACCACTGTTAACAATTTTGCATGCAATTACTTGAATTTAGATATAAAACTTAAGGATAGTAATGTAAAAATAGCTGTTTATAACAAAACAGAAGATCTTAAATATTGAACCGATTCAGCTGAAATTTACAAAACCAGCAATGTTGTAGCCTTGTAGTGGAGCGCTCTAAATACCAAATTTGCTAGATTAGGTAGAGTTTGGTAGTTAAATTTATATTCTGAAGCAATCCGGTTGAGAGTTGCATAGGAATTAGAAAATAAAAAAACACAACTTGTGACAGTGCTCCTTTAAGGATAGTAAAATGTAAAAAAAAAAAACCAAAAGCGGCAACATAGCTAAAAAAAACGGAAAAAAAAACAAGAAAAAGCCGTTTAGTCCGTGTTTTACACCAAACTCATAAGATTTGCTAGAAAGATTTTGGTCTCCGAGTTAAATCCTTATATTCTGAATATATAGAGTTAGAGTTGCATAGAATTACATAAAAAAATTTTTAACTTTCAGCAAACAAAAAGTATAGATCACTTGTTGTTAAACTTGATCTTCTAAATCGTAAAAACTGTGATAAATTTATTAAAAAATTTTTAACCAAAGATTAATATAATCGTAATGCTGGGCTAACATCATTTCGATAGTCTAGCGTGTTTTACACCAAACTCATAAGATTTGCTAGAAAGATTTTGGTCTCCGAGTTAAATCCTTATATTCTGAATATATAAAGTTAGAGTTGCATAGAATTACATAAAAAATTTTTAACTTTCAGCAAACAAAAAGTATAGATCACTTGTTGTTAAACTTGATCTTCTAAATCGTAAAAACTGTGATAAATTTATTAAAAAATTTTTAACCAAAGATTAATATAATCGTAATGCTGGGCTAACATCATTTCGATAGTCATACCAAAAGATTAATATGTAAAATAGGTGTTCGTAAACACTTTCTGCTTTTTAGAAAATGCTTGTGTTAAGTTGTTTTTTGTTGTTTTTTTATGCCGTCCATCTTTACCCCACTTGGTTTTCCAAGTGATGCTTCCCGTTCTTGGTTTCAGCCAAAAAACGGTGCTTTTACTGTTGCTCGATTCGCCGGTTAACGGTTAACGTCAATTAACGGTGCATTTTAATTCTTTTTGTAAACGCAAATTGGTATTTCTAGTGTTTTAATTGTTTTGTTACTTTTTAGTAGTATGAGTTCTATGAAAATTTATAGTTTGTATTATAAACTTTTCTGATTGTCTCATTATGTCATAGAAAACTTTTTTTATTATTTGCTTTAGACTAATTGTGACCTTGTGAAAATAAATAAGGTTAAAATTCTATTGGTTAATCACCTGATGTATGTTAAAACTACTCTTGTGTAGTGCGTGAAATGTGCGCGTATTGTTTCTCAAATTTTCTTAAATTTTTTTTTGCGTTTGCAGGGTTGCTATTTTTTATCCTAATAGGGTAACTGACTTAATTTCGGCCACCTTTTTTTTATTTTTTTGGATAAATTTTTTCTGGTTTTTCCAATCGACCCAAAATTTGGTCAAAATCAAACGATAGCTACTTTTGTTATTTCAGTACATTATTTAAAAATTTTTGTTACACTTAAAGATCAGTGGAGGTTTAAAGGTTTTTTTATAGTGGCCGAAATTGAGGCGCGAGCCATAACTGGCTATAACTATTGCCAAACTGATCCATAAAAATTTTTAAAGGTTGCAAATTAATCCTTAGGTATTGTTCTTGGTACATATAATTTAATTTTTCCCTTTTGCAAACTTTAATAGTTATTAGCAATACTTTAAATAATTATGTCAAAGCCTTGAAAAACAGGTTTTAATAACCTGTATTTTTTGTTGAATTTTTATTTTTGGCTTAAAAAACGTCAAAAATAGTCAAACGAGCAAAAAAATCTTTATATAAATACGATAGTAAGATACTATTTAAAAAAAGTAAAAAACGGCAGGTTCTTTGATTTAAATTTTTAAGGTGGCCGAAATTAACGGAATCTATGAAATGCACAGTTAGTTAAACGCGTTGCAAAGTGATTTTGAAGAAAATATCAAAACATGAAAATTAACAAAGTGAGATTTAAATAAAAGATATTTTAAGAATATATTGGGCTTCGTTCTAAATTTGATGCAGTTTAAACACAAAGCAAAAATTAAGAAAATCACATAAAAAATTACATTTTGTAAGAAAATGTTGATAATGCAGAATAACAAAAATAAAAAACTTTTGCAAAAACACTTTATTCAACATTAGGCCAGTTACTTATGTGATAGTTCTTTTGTGTTTTAAAAATAAGCCGATTTTTTAACACCCTAAATTGGTGGCCAAAATTAAGCCATATACCCTAATTGTTTTGTTTTTGTATTTGCTTGATATGCTTGGGTATTTATAATGGCCTATTTGATTGGCATGATGAGCTTAAAAGTACGATAGATCATTAAATAATTTTTGATAAAAAAAATTTTTTTATATGTTTAGTTCAGTTGAGTTATTTTTGTTAATTTTATATTTTTATTTGGCTTCGCAGGAAGGGACACTTTGACAAAAACTTAATAATAAAAAGCACCATGCTTGGAGCTAAACACTTTTTATGCTTTTTTAGTCAAAAAACTTTATTAATTTACCATGCATTATTTTGATTCCAAATTATAATTATTTACATAAACATTAGGAGGGGCATGTAAAAATTTGTTATTTTTATGGTTATTTTTAAGATTTTTTTGCAAGCCTTTGTGGCTGGTTTGTTATTTTCTTTTCCCTTTTTTTCATTATATAAAGAAATTTTTTGAAGTTATATAGCCACATGTTGTTCTATTTTTTTGAAAGTAAACTTTCTGAACGGAACATAAAAAGCAGGCACTTATTTATATACTATGCTCTGTCTTTTTATATCCACATCAGCAAGTTATTAAAGATCCCACGACGAAGTAATCACCAGAACTGTCACATAAGTTTTATAAGGCAACTATGAAACGCGCTATAACAGCTTATATGAGCAGCCTGTGATTTTGAGCTGAATAAGTTGAAGCTAAAAGCTAAAGCTAAAAATAAAATAA
>JASAMX010016006.1:0-10999 GCA_030248175.1 Microlaimidae sp. YZB2_3
CAAAAGTTATAAAATACAAAACAAAAAAATATTAATGGTTATAAAGCTGAAATTATTGTTAAACAACAGAAAAATTTTATAATAAATTTAATTTATATCATGTTGGTGTTTTAAACACAAACCTGAAAAATAATTGTTTTATAAAAAACTAACACTAATAAACACAAAATTTTGCCATTAGACTTTTATTATTTATTTCGTTAGTGTTTTTATGAACAGCACAATACGAACAACACAGACCAATATTGTGATATTTGTTACAATACCAATAGAGTGATACTGATACCTTTTGCCACGTATGCATTTTTTAAAAAATTATTTTCTAATTTTTACCAACGCTTGCCAAATCTAGTTCTGGTGGGGACTAAAAAGTATCAAGATTATTTATAGTATATATATAAAAAGTCAGGTAGCTATATATAACTAAGTAGTTCAAGGATTATCTTTACTTAGGCTCTGTAGCAGCGTGGTCATGATCCAATTCGGGCCGCAGGTACAAGCCAAAGTCCGGCGAGTAGACTAGCACGTCCTAAAGCTGATTTATGAGGCACGCAAGACAGGTAACTATATTTTATGATGCACGTACTAGATAAATACCTTTATTAGATTATCCACCTTTGGTACTATGTAGTTAACCCAAATGTTAACTATTATAAACGTTTTTTTTCAGAAGTGGTCGGAAAAATTTTGACGTGGAAGAGAGGACTGTTAACCTTAGCAGCATTCAATCCGGATCTTGGCAAATATTAGATCGAGGTATAATGACTACGGTAGATTGAGTTAAAATTCGTAAAAAAATTCATTCGACTGTGACTCTTTTTTATATTTCAAACGGCGCTCGGTATAAATATAAAGTGAATCACAGTCACGCGTATTAAATAATCATTGTGACCGATTTTGCTCTAGTAAAGACGATTTAGTTTCACATATATCGTCCGGTTAAAATATTCTTAAAATCCGCAGCGTCAAGAGAACGAAGAAAAATATTTAAAAAAACATGTAGCAAGAAAACCCCAAAAGTTACCCTTGGTTCAACTGGTTTTGCATTTGTGGGAAAATGACTTATGCGCTTTCATATGTTATCAAATGGAAGCTTCAGTAAAACATACTAGGCTTGAAAAATACTCTGAGAATAGAGCAGGAAAAAAGGGGATTTCTTCCGTGCGTGTGTTTAGACAGAAAAGATGTGGACTAGTCTGAGATGGACATTATTTGCACCACAAGAAATTTTTATTTGAGTTGGCCAGCTGCCCACTGAATAAAAATTTCTACCATATTATAACAATTTATTTATACGTTGAACTGATTACAGAGCACAGTTGCATTTTTTTAATCTGATGAAATATGACATTTAAAAAATTATATTTATAGCAATCTCTGAGAAGCACGAAATGGCAACTTTTTGAATTATAAAGTTATATTTTTATGTCTTAGAAACAACTATAAATTTAAAAAGTTGCCATTTCGCGCTTGTCATAGATTGCTCAAAGTATAATGTTTTAATTGTCATTTCATCAGATTAAAAAAATGCAACAGTGCTGTGTAATCAGTTCAACGTATAAATAAATTATTATCATATGGTAGAAATTTTTATTTAGCTGGCAGCTTGCCAAATCAAATAAAAATTTCTTGTGGTGCAAATAATATCCATCTCATCCATCTTTTCTGTCTAAAACACGTCCGGGCAGAAATCGTCCCTTTTTCCTATTCTATTCTTAGAGCATTTTTCAAGGCTAGTCTACCACTTTTTTAAACCAAATTAAATAAATAATCTTATTATAGTATAGTATTAGCTGCTCAATGACAAATGTTTATAATGTTGCCGAGATATAATGTTTTAACAATTTTCAGAATATCAATAGAAAACGTATTTTTCGTGAACATTACAATGTGAAAAACTTTGCCGACATTTTTCATTCTTTATTTATTGTTGATAAATTGAATTTTTAAAATAAATTTAAAAAAGTTAGAGTCTTAGCTATACAATAATATGAATTTCTAATAGTGCTCCCTTATTAATACGAATTTAAAATTTTGTTGTCAACAATTTAAACTTTAAATTTGGACACTGGCTCTTAAAAAATTATTGCGCGAGTTTTTACCCTTTTCAAAGAGCTCATGTTTATTTCTGATAAACCAGTAACAACGGATGAATATCGGTTTTAAGATATAAGCGTATGAAAAAAAATCTATTAATCATAAGGAGAACAGGGACATGAATTACAAAATTTATCCGAGTTCTCTAATTATAGTTGGCGCAGTGCCATGGGGCTTAATCAATCGCCGTGTGGCGCTCCCGTGCCACCAATAATTTAATTATATTTTTTGAAATAAAAAGAAGAAGATAAAAATCTATTAAAAAAATTACGTACGTTCTCTAATTATAGTTGGAGCGGTGGAGTGGGGCTAAATCGCTGCACCAGCAAGGATTGCAATTAATAATGAGAAGAAAGAGATGATCATGAATTACAAAACTTATACACGTTTTGTAATTATAGTTTCACAGTGTCGTGGGGCTACATTGCTGCGTGGCGCTCCCGCACCACTAATGACTGCAATTATTTTTTTAAAATAAAAAATCAGCAGAAGAAGAAGATGAACATGAATTACGAATTTTATTTTATCCACGTTCTCTGATTATAGTTGGTGCAGTGCCTCGGCGTTAAATTGCCACATGAACGATGAAGGATTATCGATTTTAAGATATGAGCGTTAGAATAATAGTAATAAAAAGTATTTAAAACGCATTAAAGCCAATTCCATTGCGTCGAAACTTAAAACTGTGTATAATGCCATATTTTTATAACTGCGCGAAAGTTTTCAACGCGCGCATTTATCGATTTATGACGGTAAATAGGGGTCCTTTATTGCGTTAGGGGCACTCTAGTTAGGGGCCCTTGGAATGGCTCTACTGAAACGAGTACAAGCTAGTTCCCCTAACTCAAGGGGCACTTTCTTTCTTAGGGGCGCTTAAATTTAGGGCACTTTACTGAAATCGGCTGCAGGTGCCCCTCGTCGGAATGAAATATTAAAAATAATTTTGAATACACATAATAATCTATTTAAACTGAAACTGAAACTTTTATTTTCATGAGTTCAAAACATGAATGAAAAATCAGATTAACAAAAATTCCAAGCAAAAGTTTCAAAAATTGAACAAAACATATTTTGCTTGGTAAATTGCAATAAAATCGTTTTGGTCTCTAAATTGACTTTAAATCAAACGGTTCTTATTTTCGTGCAAAACGTCGCAGTAAAATTAATTTACCAAACGGTATCATAAGTGGATATGTCGCACAGTATTCCATCAGAAGTAATAATAGAAAGCATAGGCGGTAAGTGAATATTTTTCGCGCTGCAAAACACATTTTCTGTCTGAAATAATTCGGAGTAATTCAAAATAAAGTTGATTCCTGCCAGAAATGCTAAGATAGGGGTTCAACCACGAATCTTTAAATCTTTTTTCGAATCGACTGGATTAAAAAGAGGTAAATTATCACGTGTTAACAAGAGATGCGACATTTTATTTTTTCAACAACGAGTATTTAACATTGTTTTCGCTTTAAGAGTTGATTCAGAGAGTTAGCTAAGAATATCGGTGTAAAAGACTGACAAAGTGCGGGATGGCAATAAATTCCCCCATGATCGCTATGCTAATTTTCAAGTCTGGCGGTGCTGTCACTCCTTTGGGACGCTATTGTTCCAAATAAACGCCGGAGCTGCGAAAAAATAACTCGAAGAAATAAAAAGGTAACAAAATATACACACACAAAATCGTGTTTAATTCTTTTTATTCCGGCTGATTTTTAATTTTTCTCGAAAGACTCGGACGGGAAAACGATTGAAAATTAAATTTAATAAGGAAATATTTCCAGTTCAAAAGAGCAAATTAAAAGGAAAAGAAAAACAAGTGAAGGAGATGAGATCTAGCGGGTTTCTCTACATTGCTCCGCAATTTCAGCGCCGATAGTTTTGTTTGTCCATTTATTCATATTTTATGGGTCTATACTTTCGATACGTTTTACATATTTGAAATATAAATCCAAACGATTTAAGGTAGTTGGATCCGAAGGAACTTGAAGCCGAAGAATTTTAGATCAATTTTTTGACACACTAGTTGAAGCTCGTGTGTCCTAAGCAAGCCTGAACAAAAACTTTAAAATCAACCTACAAACAAATTAAAAGAATAAATTTCAACCTAAAAAATATCGAAAATTACTAGGCTCTAGTTTCCTTCGGCTCTATAGATAATCAGGACAGTTAATTCCATGTACACAAAGGTCTCGAGGAGATTTAAAATAATTTGTATATAACGTTGGTTAACGTAAAAAACAATCATAATACAGGAATATAACATAAAAATAAAACATTTTATTTTAGAAAACAGCTGGTTGTGCTTAATATTTTTTTCTTCCTCATTTTTTTCGGTCTTATTCAAATTATTTTCAATTCTTCTCGAGACCTTTGTGTACATTGAATTAACTGTCGTGATTCTCCATTGACCTCAAACCATCATTACTACATGAAATTGCTTTTGTTTCAGTTTGAGTGTAACGTTGGCTGTAAACTGTCTAAACCATTTGTTTTGTTTTTTATATTTTATATGATAGAAACTTCGTACTATATTGTTTAAAATATTTGATATATAATGAAAAAATCTAAAATCCACTTGATGTGGATAAAAGTTGATACTTAAAGTTGGTAATAATAGTACAAAAGGTATTTTTCTTATTTATATATAAAGCAACGTTCACAATGGCAAGCGCTTGACACATCGTCATAGTACCGATTAGACAACGCATTTAACCTATTGCATTTAATTTTAGCAAAACATTAGCATAAAAATAAAAAATATTTGTGAAAAACTGCTGTTTTTTCCAAAAAATGCCAAAATTTTTTGTCAAAATGTAAAAAAACTTGTATGTTTAAAGCACGGGTATCCTAGGTAAATCTATTTCGCTAATAGTGGGCATATTTTGATAAAACCTCCCAGGATTAAACTAAGGTGAAAAAAACTAACTTTAAAATTTTTTTCAATACCGACCAAAGTGTCTTTTTTTTGTATTTCGTTTGAGTTTTATTTTGTAATCAACGATTAATTTCAAACTATAAACCAATATTTCAAGTTAAAAACTAGTAGTTAAATAAACTATTATAGTCCTTCTGAACTTGAAAGATAGTTTTGTAACTCAATTCAGTTCTAGACGAAAAAAATGAGTGAGGGATTTAAAAAACCAAAAAAAAAATTACAAAACACCATAGCCTACTTTTCTTCTTATAAATATATTATTCATTTATTACTGGTTTAATTAAACAAATTTAAAATTTAAACTTTTGGCTAGCTAAGCATATTTTCTTACAAAATATTATTAAAATCCGTCTTTTTTATATGACTAACCGCAGATAAATGCCTAAATTTTTAGTTAATATATCCGTTGCTTAATAAAAACTAAAATTAGGTTTTGTAAAAAATTCTGCAGAAATGTTATTAAAAAAAACGCAACAAACTAGTAAAAAATTACAAGTTTAGTTTTCTAGGATTTTAACTATGTTTGTCATCTCATCAAAGTACTTTGCTAGAAATAAAGTTTGTTTTTTTGGCCAAAAACGAACATAAATTCAAAAATTCGTTCGATAGTTTTCAAAAAATTGGTGTATTTTTTTATTAGTTATCTGTGATTAGGGTAAAAATAAAAATTATGTGAATTGCGAATTCTGCACAATTTGTGGCTGGATCTCACCATAGTTCTATAATTTAAACTTAATTAAAGTAAAATGATATAATCAAAAGAGTATAGGCTTTTGATTTAGCGAAAAAAGTTTTTATTTTTTAAAATGATGCTTGCATGATGCTCTTAGAGCCATTACTAATTTGTAATGGCGAGAAATTCAAAAATCGATAATTATAGTATGCGGTAGCTTTGTGTTAAACAGCTTATAATGTATGTTGTACATTGAAATTTAAAAAGGTAGAAAAAATGGTTGTTTTGTTCTACATAAAACATTCATAAAACAATGCACAAGTTTAATTTCATATGTGTCAACTGTCAGGGGGTTTCTAGCCAAGCTGTTCGGGATTGATCATAAAAAACTATAATCTGTAAAAAAATTCGTCGAAGTGAAAAAAATCTTAATGATGATATTTTGCCACCGCAGAATAATCGATTTATGCGATTCTATAATTTGTATAAATTGAAATCATGACTTAAAAAAGAAATTGTTTTTTTTTGTTATATGAATATCTAAATTTTTTCGATGGAAATAACTTGCGTAGATTTTAGTTGAAGCCTAAGTCATAAAAATCATAAATCAATATCAAAAACACAAAATAAAATTACGAATTTCACACTTCAATTTAGAGATTTTAGAATTCTAAAATGTCTAAATGACGCAGTTCCAAGTGTCTTTGACTGCAGTTCCAGATCGCAACGTTAAACACCGTTTTTGATTAAAATTAAATAAAATTAAAAAAACTAAGAATTCCTTTCATTTGTAACCCGGTGTGTCTACGACTAATAATTCCGAATCGTAGCGTTAACCCTACTTTTAATTAAAATTAAAAATAATTTTAAAAAAACATCAGGAACTCCGTTGATTGAAATACGGTAAAGTGAAAAGTGAAATACTTTTGTTCACTATAAGTCCACATGTCCATATGTCCATGAAAGACTATTAGGTAAAGGCGATGAGATTTTAAGCCAATGGTTAAGAGTCTGTCGATATGTGGATTTTAAGCTGTTGGTATCCGTTCGAAATTGGTTTTCTAAGGACGATTGAGCAAATTACTCCAGAGAGCACTAGAGACGGATTCCCATCTCCCTTACCGCCTCATTTTCACCCGTCGGATTTTGCGTTCGCAAATATCCAATGTCCTAGCCGCTTTATATAAAAAAATCACCAAAAAAAATTGTTTTCTAACAAGTCTGTTGCAACTAAAGATTTTTAATATTGTGAAATAAAACTCGGGGGGCAAGGGTAAGAAATAAATGTGCACAGTGTTGAGGCGGCGCAAGAGAGTTATTCTCGAAGCAATCGGCGACCGGAAATTAAATCAAATTTTACCACTAACTCACTTACCGCCGACATCTCCGGCAGGTTTCAGCAAAAACGGAGGGTGCCAAATGGGGCTAAGGTGCGTGTCATTCTTTTCTTTGGTTTTTTCTTTGTTGAAAAGCTATGGTTTTTTTTTTTAAGGACGGGTATCCTAAATAAAATCGAATTCGCTAATAATGTAGGGGTGCCAAATCGGGCTAAGGTGCATTTTATTATTTTCCTTGGTTTTTAAATACCGTATTTCTTCTAATAGTGCATAGCCTCGGCTACTATTTTTTCAATAGGTGTAAAAGGATAGGCTATACTTACTATTAGAGGTTATCTACTATTAAAGGCTAGGCTACTTATTTTTCAACAAGGAAACGACAGGCAGGTATAGTGTTCAAAGAACAATTTTTTTTGGGAAAATACTCGACGAACTGCCAACAAATTTTTGTTTTCATCAAATCACAATGATCCGAACCGTGTTGGTCACTATTAGTGATGTTCCTCCGAGCTCCGGAGCTCCCTCCGCTTTAAATGGCCGGAGCTCCGGAGCACGATATTGGAGGGTAGGAATATCATTAGTCACTATCGACATCGTCTGTTT
Organism: Microlaimidae sp. YZB2_3; assembly: GCA_030248175.1. NCBI lineage: Eukaryota > Metazoa > Nematoda > Chromadorea > Desmodorida > Microlaimidae > Microlaimidae sp. YZB2_3. The sequence goes on from JASAMX010016006.1 coordinate 7,643, forward strand.
TATTAGTCATCATTTCGTTTTTGATGTAACCAATTTTTTTCACTGCAAATTTTAAGAAGTGATACAATGCGTGAACAATTACCGCCTTAAAAATTACGTGCATTCTTCTAATAGTGGCTTAGGCTTTTATTAGAGGCTATAAAAAACAATGCGGCCCGGTGAATATATCTCACGCAAAATAGAACGCAACAGAGACCAAAAAATGCGAAACAAACAAAAATAACCAAAAATAAAAATAAAAAAAAAAAAAAAAAAACAAAAAACCAAAAAAAATCAAAAAAAAAAAAAATTAAAAAAAAAAAAAAAAAAAAAGAAGGGGCTTAAACCACAAAAGAAAAAAAAAAAAAATTAACAACACACAAAAAAAAACCAAACTGAAAAAAAAAAAAAAACCCAACCAAAAACCAAAAAACCCCAACCCAACCAACCCCCAACCACCCCCAACCCCAATCCCACACCCCACAAACCCCCACCCACCACCCAAAAACAAAAAAATAAAACAAAAAAAAAACAAAAAAAAAACAATAAAACACCAAAAATACCCACAAAATATATTACTATTTTTTCAATGGGTGCAACAGGGTAGGCTACTATTAGAAGTAGGCTATTATTAGAGGCTGAGCTACTATTAGAAGAAATACGGTATTACGGTTATCAAAGGACGGGTGTTCTTAATGACAGAAGGATTTTAACGAAACTTGATAAAAAAAATCCTACATAGCTAGCCAAAAACTTAATTATTAAATTTTGTTTAATTCCGACCAGTAACAATATTTTTCGATATAAGGATTTTTTTCCATAAAAAGAAGTCGGCTACAGTGTGGGGTTTTATCAGACTGTGCTGCGCTGTATAATCAACGATTAATTTCAATCCATAAACCAATATTTTAATTTTAAAACGAATTAAACATAATATTTTAGCCCTTTTAAACTTATAAACAAAATTTAGTTTCCAGCTTACTTCAGTTTCGAACTAAAGAAAAAAGTAGTTGATTTTCAAAAACCACACAAGAATACCAAACACCATAGCTCGTTTTTTTTCGAGTGTAGTCCAATTCATGTATTACTAATCAAAATTAAACTAAAATTATATGAAACTTTGATTTTTAACTAGGCGTTATTTTCTAAAAATACTATTAAAATAGGTCCGATGTTTTTATATTACTAACTTTAAATTAATTTATTAGGATACCTTTTATTAAGTGATTCGTTTTGTTTGTTTAACTCCTCTCAATTTTTAATATGAACTTAAAAGTGTTTTTCACGGGAAAATACACTTAAAAAATGATCTTTCGATTTGTTTATGTTTTTATACTCAAAGCCTCAATCAGGAGTGACAAAATGACAAACGTGCTCAGATTGCAGCGGTAAATAACATTGTAGCGGTGTAAACGCTGATGCTACGCGTTGGACATTTTTCACCACGGTGTGAATGAACAAAATGAGTGTTGTTTTTATTTACAACGCAAATAGAGTAAAAATTTAGCAGATTTTTGTTTAGCAAATTTAGCATTTTTTAAAAAATTTGCATTTTAAATTTTTGCATATTTAGCGTCAATTTTTCCATATTTTGAGTTCAATCTATGACGCAGCTTTTATAAGCTACTTTTTTATTATATTATACATACAACAAAATACATAATGCTATTTTCTTAAACAAAATAAGAATAACTTAGAAATAAAAGTTACTTTTTATTAATACGAACAGTATTTGAAAATTATTGCTCAGCGTTAATCATAGTCAATATCAAATACAACATAATAATAGTTTCACATTAAGTTCAAAATGTTCAAAGAAAAAAAAAGTTAAAGTTTGGATTTAGGTAAACTTAGAAGGATTTTTTTGTTTTTTTTTCAATATTTTTTAACATAAAAATTAAGTACAAAAGTTAAAAAAACACACGTTCCATTTTAATAACTTTCAAAAAATAAAACAAGCGGTTTATTTTGTCTAATTTGTAGTCGTAAAACCAAAAATCTATATAGTATTTTATTTTTTGGTAAAACAGCTTAAAATTTCATTTAATGAGTTTATATAGTTGTTTTAACAGGATTTCTTGACTTTAATTTCACTAAAATTTTTTTTTGGGGGTGAAGCTACAAAAAATTTAAAAGTTGCAAAAAAATTTAAGAAAAAGTGTTTTCAAGCCCACTACAAACTAATTTTTTTTGTTTCTTAATTGTTTTGTTAAAATTTTTAAGTCTTGGATTATTTTTTGCGAAGTTTTATTTCGTGTATTAATATCGAGTGCTATTTAAAAAAATGATAAGATTGATTTGGATCAATATTAAGAGAAAAACAGTAAAATAAAACAATTTATATTGTACCGGTAAAAAGTATTTATTTAAGGTCTATTCATACTTATAACAAAACGTCCTTTGGACAAAGTCCAAAGGACAAAAGTCCTTTGGACATTGTCCAAAGGACAAAGTCCAAAGGGAAAAGTCCTTTGGACTTTGTCCAAAGGACAAAGTCCAAAGGACAAAGTCCAAAGAACAACGTATTCATACTTCTTGTCCTTTGGACTTTTCCCTTTGGATTTTGTCCTTTGGACTTTGTCCAAAGGACAAATTCTGAGTAGCGTTCATACTTCGTCCAAAGGACAAAGTCCAAAGGAAGTTTTGGCTTGTCCAAAGGACGTTTTGGTTTGTCCTTTGGACTTTGTCCAAAGGACGTTTTGTCATAAGTATGAATAGACCTTTAGACAATTTTCGTTCAACCTAGTTTATCCCCCTTGAACTTCTTCAACCAAAATAGATCTAAATAGGAACATATGATTACAGTGTTGCTGTGACCACCAGGCTGCTGTATTTAGCTGATTGCAAAGGTTTAATAATTTTGTAAAGGTTTTGAAACCGTCTCACTGTTTAATAATTTTGTAAAGGTTTTGAAACCATTTTCCTTATTTTCCTTCTTAAAATATTTTCGTTACGAGACCTTACCAACAAAAATAGCTGCCCAAGAACAGGTTATATCGTGTGTTTAAGTCCAAAAAATACAAAAAAATATAGAAATTGATCTCTAAAAAACATCGGAACTCCACTAGGTGTTACCTATTGTGATCAGTTTTTTTTTGTTTTGTTTTGTTTAATGAAAATCCTAAATTAAGGACCTAATGAAAATCCTAAACCAACGACCCAAACCAAACCACCAACCAACGAGAGGCCCACACAAGGCACAACAAAACAGCGAACGGCACGGCGCTTAAGTGTGTAATAGTTTATTCTTTACAGGTATTTCGGTTGTAGTTTACTCAAATTCTAAAAAGGAAAAAATAATTTGTAATTTACACTTAGTGCCGATAATATAAGCTTTTTCGTTAACGCCCTCTTTTTTTCGCCTCATTTTGATTATAC
>JASAMX010016007.1:0-34395 GCA_030248175.1 Microlaimidae sp. YZB2_3
GATGTATGTTTGTGGTGGGTGGGAGTGTTTGAATGTTGTCTTCTATATATGTGGTGAAAGCTTGCCAGTTTGCTTTTTTGTAATTTGTGAATGTTGTTTTGGTGTGATGTTGTTTTGGTGTGTGCATGTTTAGTGTTGTGAGTATTGGTAGGTGGTCTGAATTGAGTGCATGTAGTGTTTGCCATGAGTGGGTGTTGTTGATGTTTGTTGAGATTGTTGTGATGTCTGGAGATGTTTGTTGCTGGTTTGTTGCTATTGGCTTGCGTGTTGGTGTGTTTGTGTTGAGTATTGTGTGTTTAGAGTTTAAGATGATGTCCGCTACTGCTTCCCCTCTACGATCTTCTATGGGAGAAAACCATAGAGGGGAGTGAGCGTTTATGTCGCCTGTGATGATTGTGTTGTCTTGCTGAGTGAGTTGGTGTATGATATGAGTTGTGTCTGCTATTTGGTTGTTTTCTGTTGTTGCTGATTGAGTGTCCCTTGGAGGGATGTAGATGTTTGCAATGTCTATGTGTTGCTTTTGTGTTTTGTGTATGCGTGTTATGAGTAGCTCTGCAGTGTTGTGTGTTTGTTGTGGAGTTTGAGTAGAATTGAGTTGGGAGAAGACAATGTCTTTGTGTATGTATGTGAGTAGTCCTCCCCCGGTTTTGCCTTGTCTGTCTTGTCTGCATGCGGTGTAGTCTTGTAGTTTTGGTGTATTTGTTTGCGATGCTTTGAGTTTTGTTTCTTGTACTGTTATGATGTCTGCTTGAGTTTTGTTGGCGAGCATTTGTAGCTCTGTGATGCTTGTGTTAATGCCGTTAATGTTTATTTGTAGTATTTTTAGTTTTGATTTGGAGTGTTGTGCGTTAGTATTGTTATGTGTTTGTTGTGTTGTGGTGAAAGCTTGCCAGTTTGCTTTTTTGTAATTTGTGAATGTTGTTTTGGTGTGATGTTGTTTTGGTGTGTGCATGTTTAGTGTTGTGAGTATTGGTAGGTGGTCTGAATTGAGTGCATGTAGTGTTTGCCATGAGTGGGTGTTGTTGATGTTTGTTGAGATTGTTGTGATGTCTGGAGATGTTTGTTGCTGGTTTGTTGCTATTGGCTTGCGTGTTGGTGTGTTTGTGTTGAGTATTGTGTGTTTAGAGTTTAAGATGATGTCCGCTACTGCTTCCCCTCTACGATCTTCTATGGGAGAAAACCATAGAGGGGAGTGAGCGTTTATGTCGCCTGTGATGATTGTGTTGTCTTGCTGAGTGAGTTGGTGTATGATATGAGTTGTGTCTGCTATTTGGTTGTTTTCTGTTGTTGCTGATTGAGTGTCCCTTGGAGGGATGTAGATGTTTGCAATGTCTATGTGTTGCTTTTGTGTTTTGTGTATGCGTGTTATGAGTAGCTCTGCAGTGTTGTGTGTTTGTTGTGGAGTTTGAGTAGAATTGAGTTGGGAGAAGACAATGTCTTTGTGTATGTATGTGAGTAGTCCTCCCCCGGTTTTGCCTTGTCTGTCTTGTCTGCATGCGGTGTAGTCTTGTAGTTTTGGTGTATTTGTTTGCGATGCTTTGAGTTTTGTTTCTTGTACTGTTATGATGTCTGCTTGAGTTTTGTTGGCGAGCATTTGTAGCTCTGTGATGCTTGTGTTAATGCCGTTAATGTTTATTTGTAGTATTTTTAGTTTTGATTTGGAGTGTTGCGCGTTAGTTTTGTTATGTGTTTGTTGTGTTGTGGTGTTGGTTGTGTGTGCTTGTTGGTTGTTATTTGTGTTGTGTTGTTGTGTTTTGGTGTTTGTTTGTTGTTTTGTTTTTATGAATGCTGTTTTTTGTGTTTGGTGTAAAGTGTGTAATTGGCAAGACCATGTTGGTTGTTGTTTGTATTGTTTAAGTGTGGTTTGCCATCATTTTGCACGAACCCAGTGTGGTGTGTGTTTTTTTTTCATTTAGTGTTTGTTTGTTAGTAATGTTTGTATTGCAAATTTTACATGTGCCGTATGTTATTGTGACCCTGGGACCAGGGTTTGTTTCGACATCCCCCGCGCGCAGTATTTGTAGCTCCAGCCAGAGCGCGGGTTTCGGATTGGAGCTTGGCAAAAAGGTGCCGGAGTTGACTGTTTTCGGCTTGGTCCAGATTTGAAGGCGATGCGTTGATAGGTGTTGTTTCGCTTCGCTTTGCATTCCCACCTCGTGCAGGCCTGGATACTGGGAACAACATTCGACATTCATTTTGTGTATCGTTAAATTTAATGCATTTAGGCTGCACTAAGTTTTTATAGCCTAAAAATGAAAAAAAGTACAAAAGGGAGTCTCATCAAGAGGGGCAGCTTTCCTCCCACCTTAACTAGTATGTATATATATACCGTCCTAAATTATCGACTTTTATTCTTATGAAAATTGGTTTCTAGGGAACAAAAAGTTCATCATTATCTTATGAGGTATGTTTAAGCTTATTTATGTATTTTTCTAAACAACCGTGGCACAATGAAACCAAGAATGTTGTACTTAGTTAGAATTTTATGGTTTATTTTAAAATGATAAATGCAGGGTAGGGTGAAAAATGGTATTGTGTTCAAATTATCAACCGTTTACGCACTCGAAAAAAAGCAGTTTATAAAGTGAACATAAAAATTTTAAAAAAACCTGAAGTTTCGTTGTTTTCCATAAAAAAACTTTCCAATTTGCGAGTTTTTTGGGGTTTTTTATTAACATTTTCGCGGTAAGATCACCTACTAAACGCAGGTCTAGGAACTTGATGTGAAATAGGTCGTTAACATTCTTAAGCAAAATATTCAACTACAAAAGTAAGTTTTTTTTTCTATATTCAGTATTTATCCTTATTTATTTATAGTATTTATAGTATTTGTCCTTATTTATTTTTATCTTTTTTGATCTTTGTAACTATTTATAACATTATTTATTTTAACTTAGTTTTTTATGTTATTTCATTTGCCATAAGATTATTTTAGTTTATATTATCAAAAATATATAATAATATATAGTATATTAAGAAAAAATATGCAACTAGCTACTAGAAGTACAACGATTTTGTGCAATTCTTTAAGCACTGCCATTAAATGAGCAAAACAACTGCCATTATAAGGTTAAGTGTCGTGTAAATGGTCACTGTCTAAAAAGTAGCAATATGTGCGCATATCATACAGTCGGGCCCAGGGGACAGACCGAACACAGTCAACCAATCAAAGCAAACCAAAAGATGGAATTTTAGCTCCCACCGAGTTAATGTTTCGAGTTATTTTAATATATTTTTAAAAGCCGAGTGGCCGGTCGTCAGGACAGTTAGAAACGGTCTAAAACCGCTTAGATGACTAATCAGAGCCCCCTTTTTAAATAAGAAAGAAGAACTCGGTTTAAAGATAAACCCAACGTGGCTGCAACAGTTGTTCGTTGGATTAATAAATGCCCCCATTAAGTAACCACTCAAATCACGAGAATCTGTCGTCAATTTATCAGCCAACATTCAATTTAATATGAAGTATTTGTGTATATATGTGTTTTTGAACTTGTGTCTCCAATGGTTTCGTGGCGTAATCGGTTAAGGCATAGTCACTTTGAAAGAGATGAGGAGGTTGAACCCTCATAAAACCCAACACATAAATTTTTAAGATTTTTTATAGTTTTTAAATTCCATTTACATAAATTAAAAACAAAAACATAATTTATTTCCTGCTTTTTGTCAATTTGTCAATTTTTTTGTCATTTGAATATTCTAAAATATAATACTAATAATTTACAAATAATTTTTATGTAAGTGAAAAATCGTAATTTTCGCTATGTTCTGCAATTGTTTTACTACTACAATTGGTTTACTTCGCAGTGAAAATTATCAGGAGGAACCTTAACATTTGATTTATAAAATATAATTTGCACAGACGCATTGAATTTTCTAAAATAGCTGATCTTCTGTCAACAAAAAAATTTTTCCGCAAGAAAGTCATGTGGGCGTGTCTAAATTAGTCACGTGAGCAAACTGTAGCAGCTACGTTTGGTTTACCTTTAGTTTTGGAATGCATAAACCGCTTTTTTAATGGGAAACCGTAGTTGGTTTTTTTTCCAAAATTGGTTATTTAGTATCAAGAATAAACGCAAGAGAATGTCCGACTGTAAACTAAATTTTTGATCAAAATTTTGCGAGAAAAGTCGCACTTTCAAATTCGTATGCGACTTTTCTCGCAAAAATCCGCCATTTTTTGCTAGTTTTCCCGCGCTGCGACTTTTAACACAATGTTAGTTTTCTCACAGTGGGGACTGCGACTACTTTCGCACTCTATACTGCTTTATTTGTACTGCGATTATTTTTGCACTGCAACTCTGGCTGCACAACAAAAAAATAAAAACAAAGCTGAGCAAAAATTTTGCGTTTCATTTTTTTACCTTAAGATATTGAAACTTTTTAGTTTAAGTGAAATAAAATAACTTTCCAACGGTTTAAAATTAAATAAAACAAGTTTCGAAGTGTTTTATTCGATTAAAAACGACTACCAGCGTCTGTATTTTTTTTTCGCGCAGCCAGACTCGCAGTGCGAAAATAATCGCAGTGCGAATTAAGCAATGTAGAGTGCAAAAGAAGTCGTGTGTTAAAAATCGCAGCGCGAGAAAACTAAAACAATGGCAGATTTTCGTAAGAAAAGTCGCACACGAATGCAAAAGTGCGACTTTTCTCGCAAAATTTTCGTCAAAAATTTAGTGTACAGTCTGACATTCTCTTTTGTTATATATTCTTGTTAGTATGCACCCCAAATTAAGCTACTTTTTCCCATAAAGAAGATGGCTCGGATTAGTCGTCTGAACGCTGACGACAGGTATATCTGTTTCTTAAAATTTTATTTAAATATAGTGAAGGATTAAGTCGGTGGGAATTTAATACTTTACTTTGATTGGATAGTTATGTGCGGCTGGTGCCTTCCCCGAGTTTAATATTTTGCTTAGATTGACTGGCTGTATTTGGTTGGCACATTTCCCGACTGCTATTATATGCGCAGGAATATACTGCTAATTTATGGGCAGTGCCCATTAACTTGCCCATTTAATGGTAGTTTTTTTGCCATGTTTTGTGCATGGCAATTAATGGCAGTGCTCAAAACATGGCATAAAATTGTTTCACTTCTGGCAAAAAGTTGGTAGCATATTAATATAATAGGGTAGTGCATTTAATTTCGGCACTTTTTCGTTTTTCCAATGTAACTTTTCACTGTATGGCCTGATTTTTATGTTTGATAGCTCATTTTAAAGCTTTTACGATACTGCGTTGCGTCATAAAAAATTCACTGTACGAAAGTTGTTTTTTTACTTAATTAAATCAGTTTTTAAAAAAATGAAAAATTGCCGAAATTAAATGTATGCATTTAATTTCGGCACTTTACAAACAATCGATTGTTTCTCAGTCAAAAAATCCTCATTTTCAAAAATTTAAAAACCTATCATTATCTCCAGACAATTTTCTTTAATTTAAGCTTTTACTTGTTGTTCAACGTGTAACTGGAAAAAAAGTTACAGCTGAAATGAAATGCTAAATGGTATCAAAATGAGGAAAATTTGGGAAAAAAGTGCTTTTAATTTCGGCACTTTTTAAAAAGACCCCCTTAATCGAGTTTAAGTGCAGTGCTATGACTCCTACACAATTCAACGTTGTCTTTTAACTATTTACAACTACAATTTACCACCCGACCACTAAATTCAACCCGTTTTTACCTACAGCAATAGTGTGCCGAAATTACACTATTTTATTTTATAACGATTGCTCACCACAGACGCAACGTAGAACCACGGGGACTAAAAATTCGGAAAATAGACTAAATTTTACCAGGACAGTTTAATTTTTAAACCAATTTATTGCGTAATCATGAAATGCCCATGTTCTAAAAACGAGTAACAATTTTTTAAAATTATAAATCACACAATTTCACATAAAAATATTATAACATAACAAATAAAAAGCTCACGACAGTCATCTACATATAATTAGCTCTCATTTGAGCTATCAAACGTCGTATTCCGTCCAGGATTACCAAAGATATAGTCAAAAATCAAAAATGCCCAATTGGGAAAAGTGCCGAAATTAAATGCACTACCCTATATAGTATTATATAGTTTTGATATTATCTTAAGGAAGGAAGTAAAACTCATATCTTCTCCCTAAAATTCCTTAGAAGGGGTGACGTCTTAGACTAAAACCATACATCAACAACAGTGCTGATATAGAGTTCTAGGCGGTCGTATGAAAATATCCATAGCCGACCGACCCACTAGTGCCCTAAACAATCAAATATATACCGAAAATGCCAAATTTTATATAGCATGTATTTGTTCTATTTTGGTTGTTTTTATAATTTTTATATAGTAACAGCCATGAAAAATGTTTTATAAAAGTCGAATAAGAAAAAAACCAATTTTTGTCTGGCCATATCAAGAATGCATAAGAGTAGAGAATGTCCGACTGTGTGTTAAACAGTTGTTCAAATTATAGGTAGATTATTCCACGGTGTAAATTTTTTATCATGTAAAAAAATCCACAACGCGTTGTGGAATAATCTACAATTTGTTGAATAATCTACGTGACAATTTTTCTACGTATACTGTAGATTATTCTACATGAGAACCGCAATTCTTGCAAACAAAAAAACTGCACACGTATAACTCTGTGATGATGTTTTTTTCACGTGACGTTGTCAAATATTTACCACTTTCGTTGAATCCAACGTATAAATTATTTTACATGTTAAAACATCAAATATCTTGAATAATTTGAATTATTCCACAGTATTATGTAAAAAAATTTGTTGTATGCATTTTGCGTTTACAATTTTTCATTTTGCAAGCTTCGAACTGCAAAAATCCGTGAACGTAAAATACTCAGCAGAGGTTTTTTTCCACGTAATGTTGTCAAATATTCTAGGTTTTTTGTTGCATCGGACATATAAATGATTTTATATGTTAAAAAATCGAATATTTTTACCAATTTGAATTTTTCGACAGTGTAGTATGTTGAAAAACTTCATCTAGGAGTTTTGCGTTCGCAAATTTTTATTTCTACGTGATAAAAAATCAACACTGTGGAATAATCTACTTACAATTTGAACAAAAGTTTAACACACAGTCGGACATTCCCTACCCTTATGCATTCCTGGCCATATGTATAGATAGAAAGAAGATTTAAACTATATTGTCTAATTAAAAAAACATGCCTTAGTTATAGATTTAGGGTCGATGGAGCCTTGGGAACTTGGAGTTGGAACTTGGAGCCGTAAGTTGGGAACGTGTAGCCGAAAATAAATATCACTAAAACGTTTACCTAAGCCTAAGCGAAGCCTGAATTTCACCTCAAACTAAATTTTTCTTAAAGACTCCAAGTTCCCATTGCTCGTGTCTCCAAGTTCCTTGCTTGTGGCTCTAAAGACCCCGTACTGTTTTTATAAACAAAGATATATTTATATTTTTTAGTAAAATTAATGTAGGCGCAGCTGCAACGCGCCAAATGGTACTTTAAAAATGTGTTTTATTCATTTTCGCTATAGATACTGGACAAAGTCTTTTATAGTGTCTGAACAATTAAAAAAATCGTGATATGAATATCGTGACTTAGCTTAAATTTGTAAAAAAATAAGTTATATTTTGATTTCATTGCACCACATTTATTATTTTATTTAAAGTTTTTACTATTATATACTTTATTTTTAAATTAGATTATTTTAAGTTTATGAAAATTAAAGCCTTACGTTGATGAACCATTTAAAATTATCTAAAACAAGGTAAATTGAATTTTTTTAGCCAAAAAGCGAAGGAAAGAAAAAAATTTTATTCATAATCCTGGCAGTAATATTTGCACTCATTTTAGTTACAGCTGCCATAGCTATTCCAGTTTTGATTTTGCACAAAGGTAATTGTGATTACAATAAATTGCGATAAACATATTGAAACTAAAAAACAATAGCATGATTTAGAGCCGAGGCACTTATAGTTGAATTATATCTGGCTGACCTCGTAAATTATATATAGGTAAAATCCTGGTAGTTGCGACTCTCGCGTTTTTGTATACTCCAATAATCGCTCAGAATAGTTTTTCGTCTTCTAAATCGACTAATCAGCGTAATGGTAGCAGAAATCATGTATGGGCGCGCTTCCAACTTTACTTGAGCTTGTAAAATCCAAAATGAGTTCGCAATTTTGCGTGTACGTATGCAATTTTACAGTACGCATGCTTTTTTTGCGTGTGGGGACCACTGGCCGGAAACAATTTGAAATGAATCATTTTACACTGCGCCGTTAAAATAAACGGCAGCAAGTATTTCACGGCAATGTTAAATGTCAACTTGCCACTAAGTAATCTTAACCAAAATCGATTTAAAACGTATAACATAACAAAATTTAAACAAAAATACAAGCGTTGATTACAAAATGCATACATATACAATAGACTTCTGTACACTAAAACCAATTAATATAAAATAATTCTATATTAGCAATAAATTTTTTGTAAGTTTTCATTAAAAACAGGTAAAATGATGTCTTATTTATAAAAAAGGCGAAAATTAAACCACGCCTACGTTCTTAGCAACGAGTATTTTACCTATAGTATGCACTATGCAGACATGAGCGGACCAATTAAAATTGTGCAGTTGTGACGTTTTTATAAAAATAAATAAGGGCGCTAAATTGTTTTAATTTCATTTTTTTTCACAAAATATACAAAATTTAAACAACCTTAGCCCTTAAAAAATTTGCATTTGAGTTCCAAATCGAGTGATATTTAATAAATAATTATTAAATTACGGGTTTTGATCTTTATTATAAAACCGCTTTCGTTAAAAATTTTGAATGGTTTTGTTTTTGTTGTTTAATAGACGATTCAATATTGCAATTATCGAGATCAGTTAGATTTTATTTACCTATAGAACTGGAACTTGGGGCTGAAAATAAGGAACTTGGATCTGGAAGTGGGGAGCTTAGAGCCGAAAGTGTGAAATCAATAAAACATTCCTAAACCTAAGCCAAAGCCCGAAAATCACACCTATTCATGTTTTTACTTTCGGCTCGAAGTTCCTATTTTCGCGGCTCCAAGTTCCCTAAATTTTCTGAAAGCTTCACCAACCCTGTACTCAATCGCATATATCTTGGATAGTTAATTGTTGAAAACGGGAACATAATGAAAACGATATTTACTATCATTTATAATGACCAATTATAGCACGTTTTAAGGTAGAACTCCACAGTTAGATTTTGACGGCAGATCCTTACTAATGAATTTTTACTAAAGTAATTAGACCTGCTGATTCAATTTTTGACATTTATTTTTCTGTAAAAAATGTTATCGTCCACAATCATCAAATAACATCAATAAAATACATGTCAAAAATACAAAACATTAATAAAAATTATTACAAAAAATATTCTATTTTTTCATTTTCAATTCAGCGTATCTTGAATAATAAAACACTTTTTAATTAAAAAGCTAAAAATTTAAAAAAAAATTTTTTTTCAACGTTAAAAATGTGGCACAGTGAAGACTCGATCCCAAGGATCAGATCCAGGCCCGACGTACAAACCATTCGGCTACCAAAAACTTTTTTTTGATCTTTAGATTCATTGAAATATATCTCAAAATAGAACAACGGGTAAATGATGAAATTATTACCGTTAGATACATCATAATCTGAGCTTTCGATCGCACTATACTTTTGTCGGACAAAAATTAATACTTAAGTTGATATCTAACTTTTAGTAAAATTCGTCATAACTGTGGTGTTATACCTTAATTAAAACCATATAGTCCCGCCCATTTAGGACGGGCCCAAAATAGGAATCTCAACATAACTTATAAATCACGTCACTTAAAATAAAATTCTTTCACGCATTATTAGTTATAAAAAATAAACTAGCCTTGAAAAATGCTTTAAGAATAAAGCCGAATTAGGGGTGATTTTATCCCGGGCGTTTTTGTTTGGACAGAAATATAGCACCTGGTTTATGCAGTTGTTCACTAAATAAAATCTTTATTATTCTTTGTGATGGGCGGAATTGCGAAACTCCCGGAACCGAAACCAGAACCGGAATTGAGATTTTCAAAAAATCCGGAACAGGAACCGGAATTCAAAATTTTGCCCAAAACATTCGGAACATCGACCCCAGAACTGCCTATTAGACTGCAAAACCCCCGTAACACCGGAACCGGAAACCGGAATTAAGATTTTTTATAAATCCAGAACAGGAACCGGAACCGAATTCTTTCATTTCAACTTGGATTTTCTTGCAAAGTGGGAAGCTTCCATGGAGAATACGCCATTATAAAGCCATAATTCTTATTATCTGAATCTTTACGATAAAATATTCCAAAATTTATAGTGCACGATTTTTTTAAGTTCTCTTCACGTCAGTGATTTTTGCTATGAAGGATAAAATAGTTTTGAAAAAACCTATATAAGTTTAAGTACCTATAGCTGTAAATGTTAATGCCGCTCGGCCTTGTTATAATATTTGGTTTGTTAGGTTATAAAGGTTTTTATATATAAATCTATTTAAATTTTAAATATAACAACCTGCAGTAACAATTACAGACAGTTATAGTCGTTTGGTCGATAACTATGTGCATGAGAAACCAAACCAAAACAAACCAACTAAATTTTAATTCATGAGAATTATTACAGACAGTTATAGTCGTTTGGTTGATAACTATGTGCATGAGAAACCAAACCAAAACAAACCAACTAAATTTTAATTCATGAGAATTATTACAGACAGTTATAGTCGTTTGGTTGATAACTATGTGCACGAGAAACCAAACCAAAACAAACCAACTAAATTTTAATTCAAGAGAATTTTCTTGGATAGTTTGCCATTGTAATAACATAACAACTCAAAGAAGTCTACTATAATAGCATACGTGGTCGTTATTTTTACTTAAAAGTGTTTTTACAAGCACGAAAACCTATTATTATACATTTTTGGTTATAGTTCCTTTCTAGTACAATCGCAACAAGAATCTTTGACAATCATGAAATCGCCATTTTTTTTTAAAATTTATAGTTGTTTTTATCAATACAATTACAACCGTTTTTAATTAAAAAAATGGTATCAAGAACGGTTGTGAGCATGATTTTTTCAATTGTTTTTTTTTTGACTATAGAAAAACTACAACCAAAAATATATAATTTAACGAAACATGTGCAACTAAGTCTTGTAAAACAAGTGGCAACGGCGTATGCCATTATAAAGACATACTTTCAGAATAGGCAATTATAATAGCACACTGCTTCGAGATATGCCATTATAATGGCATACTGTCCAAGAAAATTTGAATAAATACAAATTATTTTATTCGCGCACATATAAAAAGAGTAATGTAATTATAACTGCATACGCTCCAAGGAAATTCTCTATTCTTAACGGAAATTTTCGTAAATAAAATTGTAAAATATGCCATTACTGTTCTAAAAATATGCCATTATGATATGCGGCGTCGCTAGTTTTTATACAGGATTCGCACATTTTTCGTTAAAAATTTTTGTTACAACTGAATCACAAAATAAAAAAATGATGATCTTATGGTCTACATTTTTTAAGTAGACAACTGCATATGAACCAGATGCTTTACAATCCACAGTTCAAATATATACGGTCCCCTTTAGTCAACTTCTCTTCTAATTTAACATACGCCCGGGAGATATCTTCTCTTTTTCTTGGCTAGTTATAAAATTAAAACCTTAAATTTTATTTGTTTTTTTATTTATTTTAGAATTTGGTATAGACGATGTAAACGGAACGCAGTCGATGTTAAATACTAATATGACTTTAACAACCGCTAAAAGTGCCTTTCCAAGCTTTTATCCATCCAGTGGTGCCAAAAACAAATCCACTACTGTTTTCAGAAATAAAACTAGCAAAAAAATTGTTACTCCCAAAAATAATATAAAAACTACAACTACCGAAAAATCTACTATTCCTGAAAATCCTACTACAACCAAAAGATTCTCTACAACCAAAAGCTCTACGACAACCATAAGACCTACTACAACCAGCACCCCACTCACTAAAAAACGAGTAACACCCCCATAAGAACATAAGCTTCTAAACAAACTACTTTTCATGCCTACATTAATTACGTTACTAATAACTACTATTAACTTCTCCGAGTGATTATTTTACCATATTTTTACTAAAAATACTAACCAAAACATTTCACTGGTTAAAAAATAAATATAATATTACAATATTTTCACATGTTGAACGAATGTGGTTTTTTGGTGTCTGTGGTTATCTTTCAGTATAGTGAGAATAGTCAACGGCGCAAGAATGCTTGAACCAGAACATTAGTTTTGTATGGCCGTAATATAGCTTTGACATAAAAGGGATCCCACATAATCAATTATTAGTGATGGGCAGTTTCGGGCTCCGGATGTTCTGGGCAAAATTTGGAATTCTGGTTCCGGTTCCTGTTACGGATTTTTGGAAAATCTCAATTCCGGTTTTGATTCTGGTTCTAGTGTTCCGGGGGTACCGCAATTCCGCCTATCACTATCAATTTATTAAAGAATAGTAAGCAGAAATCGTGCCTGGAGCACTCTAAAATTGGTTTCCTCTTATGCTACACACGCAAACACTCAAACTTCTACTTACGATGACTACTATATTATAATATCCAACATAAAGTCAGTTCATTTTGTAATTTACATAAGATGGGCCGAAATCTTATACAAAATCTCTAACATTTATTCTACATGAATTAATATAAAAACAAAGGTAAAAAACATATATTATGACAAAAAGTAATCTTTTCATGCTTTTTTAATATCTTTCTGCACAATAAATGACGTTTTCAGCCATAAATTAATTTATTTTTTATTTTTTTATTTTAACCATTAAAGTATTTGCAAATGGATTTGAAAGGAAATGCTGGCATTAATCCAACAACATTCAGTGTTTAAGTAATGTCGCTTCCTGGTGGCATTTGAGTTTAGAAACGTGTGCAATTCAGAACCAAAAATATGAAACCAAAAATTTTAAATCTAACAACATCTATATCTAAGCCTAAACCCTTTTTAACTTTTTTGCGGCTCTACGCTTTAAATATTTTCCAAGGGTTTCTTATTTCTGTTTATAAATAAAGGACCCGCACCACATTATATCATTTATTTTCTTGCCAGCAGCACTACTTTCTTCAAAGATATATTTTTGCAGCTGCAGTGTTTTGAGCCTTACATAATAAAATCACTTTTTAGAACTGCCTTTTCTTAGGGATACAGTTGCACTTTTTTACTTGTCAACATTTTGTATAAACTGCAATTAAAAAACATTTATTATACAATAATTTTAGGCAGAATTGATAGATTTATTATCCACATATAATGCTTACACATAGAAAAGAAAAATAGATTTAGAATAACATTTATATCTAAGCATAAATGATTCCCAGTCCAATAACATAAATCAAAACAAGGAGAGCCATCATAATACTGTGAAGAGCCGTGAACCAGAGCATCCAGTCTTCAATGTAGTGCTTCATCGCTTCGCCTTGGTTGTTGTTATTGGATTGGGGCGGGTTTTCAGGAAGTGCCAGACAGCAGACGACGTTATTAATGAACGCGGATGCACGCATGATCCAGGAAGGGGGTGGGAGACTCCGCTTTTTTCTTTGCCCAACAGAGATAACAACCGAAACACAGATACTGATCAAATTTATCACGATGGTGAACTCGTAGAATTTAACTGAAACTTTATAAAAAATATTAAAATTATTTGAATTAAATAAAGGTAAATATTTTTTGCCTTACTATATAATTATATGCTGATCAAAACTAGCTGACCTCAAGTATTTAACAATAAAACAATATTTATTGTTATTTTAAAAGTAAAAGGACTTTTTAGTGATGATTTCTCACTATTGTAATGTTTAATCAAAAAATCAAAATTTATTTAGCACAAACTATATCAACATAGGTAAACATAATCATTGTGTAGCAATTTTTATTATGTATTTAGGTTTAAACTTAAAAACTAAGAAAACTACTATCATTTTAAATTTTTTGTACCCTTCATCGTACAGTTACCCGCTTATTTAGAACCATTCTATATGTCTCCCATACAATTTTACGATGTCAGCTAAATATAATTCAATCATAGCTTTTTATTGAAAATATTATGTATCAAAATATTTACAGATAAAATGAAAAACTATTTCCAAAGAAATTAAACGAGTTGTTTGGTTCCTGATGTTGCCTAATAGCCAGATGTGTGAACGTATGAAAACTTACAGATTCTCGGCGTGGCGTTCCCCATGCCCACGTGGCTGGTTTTGTTTGACAGGTACTGCAGAGTCAAGTACTGCAGCAGGAGAGCGAACAGTTTTACGTGGACCTGCTGAGTTATCGGGCCGAACAGTGGTGAGATGAGGAAGAGGATGGCACACATGGCCATGGGGAGGGAGAGTTCGATTCGCAGAGTCGTGGATGCCCTGCTTAGCTTCATACACAAGTGTAGATCCGCCACTCCTTCTTCGTCGAATCCACTGCTAACCTGAAACTTATCACTTGTCACTAGTGACTAGTTTCATTTTCACTTCATTAGTTTTTCACTCTTCACCAGTCACTAGTTTTTTTTCCACTAGTCAAGGAGCTACGCGCTGTGAAGCCTCGGAGCTTTGTCCTATTTTGTTTTAATTTAGTGAATAATTAAAAGCACTTAATGCCAATAAATAATTTGACGAATTTTTTTGGAATCTGATTTTTTTATCAAAATCACGTCAGGATTCTAAGGACCCTTAAAATGTCATATAGTGTTCGTGATCACGTCATATAAGTTTTGCTCTGTGGGAATGGTTGTGGGAGGAGCTGTTAGAACTACTTTTAGCTAATTAGCGCTTGGGAAAAAAATGGGATCCAATGAATGAAAGATCTCCATTTTTTCCAAACCCCAATTGGATACAAATGATTCTACAAGATCATAACTATGTGAAGGTTTTTAAAGCTGAACAATTGCCTTTGAAATGGGAGGGTTTTGGTTATCGTGATTTATTTTAAACAATAAAAATAGTCAAAATGCATACAAAATTAGAAATTTTTTTAATATACTGTTATAATTCTAATATAAAATTCTTAAAGGTTTATTAATAAAATTATTCGTTTAACCTGTCCCCGTGATGGTCTTTTCCCCTGTTACAACCGTGAAACCTTTGTACGACAAAAGTGAAACCTTCGTTTCACAGTGGTGGTATTTTCGTATGACCTACTATGTCTTACGTAAACCCTACCGTGGTAATCTCTACGTGTGACCAAGGTCGTACTTAGATCATACATACCTTTTGTGCTGTTTTTTGCCCATTAAGCGAGCAAATTTAAATGGTTACAGCAAGCTGTACGGTAGCAATATGCAAATTTTTTGAATATGAAGTATCCTACGTAATACACTGTATCAGTGAATAAAAACTACGAATTGCTACCGTTTAGCTTTAATCATTTCAATTTGCTTTCCTCAATATAATAAACTAAGCTTCAATTTATTAAACATTGTTTAACTCAAAAATAAACAAGTTCTCCTAAGGATGATCAATATTATACAAAACGTCCTTTGGACAAACAGGTTGTAACCGAGGACTTTTCCAAAGGACAAAATTAAGGGAAAAGTCCAAAGGAAAAAGTTAAGGACGAAATCCAAAGCTCTAATAGCTTTTTGTCCTTTGACTTTAACCGGATCCGGCTTCCAAAGGACAAATATTGAAGTAGCTATCAATACCAAGGCATAGTCCAAGGGACGTTTTGGCTTGTACAAAACTTTTGGATATAATAAAATTGTCCTTTGCAATTTATTAAACATTAAACTCACAAATAAGCAAGTTTTCTTAGTGTTTTTAAACCTAGAGGTATTTACATTTATACGCACTAAAAATTGACGTAGAAACTAAACTGATCGCTATTATTTTGTTTTTGTTTGAAGTTCCTAAATTTCATTATTTCCAAATTAATATATCAATGGTTTTTTTTTTAACTAAATTTAAGTTTTATTTTATTAGATATTTTTATTGCACACGTAAATTTTAGCAATTACACTTACTTTAATACTGTCAACATTCCATCCTGTTTTTCTGTAGTATATTTTATCAATTTCTGGCTGAAAGTTTTCCACTTGAAAATTTGTAATGTCAGTGTACAATTTCGGCTAAACAAACCAAAAATTAAACATGAGAATATCCTCAGTTTAATGACTTAGGGTCGTCAGAGCCAAGAATGCATAAGAGAAGAGTAGATTACTTTTTACTTATAATTACATTATACAATGATAAATTACAATTACACATACATACTAACTAACAATATACAATACAACAAACAACAATACACATACAAAACAAAATATCACAAAATACAAATCCACAGTCGCAAAACACAAAAACTAGTGGAACTCCTCTTTTTCCTATCTTAAAAAAATCTATTTTATATAAAATATAGAGCTTACAATTTTTTAAACATTTACCAAATATTTCTAAAATATTAGAGTTATTTTAGTTAATTAGCTTCAAACCAATATTTTTTTTAAATTAAAAGCAATAAAACCAAAAAAGTAATAACGTAATAAAGTAATAAATAATCGTTTATATTTTTAAAGAAGATAATTTAATATTCTATAACAATTAAAAAAAATATTTAAAAATAAACTAGATTCTAAATTTTTTAAATAAGTAAAACAAAAATTTAGATTTCAACCAGACCTTACGCTAAAGACATCTTTCGATTCTTAAAACTTTATAATAAAATAACTACTATGAAACTTAGAAGAGAAAAAAAAAAACAAAAAAGAAAAACAAAACAAAAAAAAAAACCAAAAAACAAAAAAAAAAAAAAAAAGCGCAAGCGCAAACAACAAAAAAAAAAAAAAAAAAAGCACAACACAAAGAAGAAAGAAAACAAGCAACTGTGGATTTGCCAGAGTGTACAATGGTTACTCAAAAAAAGACGCACAAACCAAAACGACAGGAAAAGCCCAACCAAAAAAACGAAAACAAGAAAAAAGAAAAAAAAAAACAAAAACAAAAAAAAACAAACAACAAAAAAAAAAAAAAAAAAAAAAAAACAAAAAAAAAAAAAGAGCAAAACCCAACAAACAAACAAAAAACACAAAAAAAACAAAACAAAAAAAAAACAAAACAAAACAAAAAAAAAAAAAAAAAACAAAAAAACAAAAAAAAAAAAACCAAAAAAAAAAAAAAAAAAAAACAAAAACAACAAAAAAAACAAAAAAAAAAAAAAAACAAAAAAAAAAAAAAAAAAAAAAAAAAAAAAAAAACACAACACCACAACCCACCAAAAAAAAAAAAAAAAAAAAAAAAAAAAAAAAAAAAAAAAAAAAAACAAAACAACACAAAAAAAACAAAACAAAAACAAAAACAAAAAAAAACCAAAACACACCCCACCCAAACCAACCACACCCAAACAAAAAACCACCCCCCCACCCAACCACCACCAAAACCAACAAAAGCGACACAGGAAAGAACGGGAGTCAACAAAACGGGATATCCAAGAATTTGTAGATTTCCGTTCGCATTTTTTGTTTGTTTACAAGCGCAAGATAAAATGTAGAATTATCTACATGTGGAAATTCAAACAAAAGGCGTGGAATTTTCTACAGTATTCCGTAGAAAAATTGTCACGTAGATTTTTCAACAAATTTGTAGATTATTCCACAACGCGGTGTGGATTTTTTTACGTGATAAAAAATCCACACCGTGCTACTACAATTTGAACATTGTTTACACACAGTCGGACACCTCCTCATTCTTTAGAGCCGAGAAAGCTAAGAGCTAGAACTTGGAACCCAAACAAGCAACTTGGAGCCGGTGTCAAGGGATATTCTTTCCCCCCTAAAAATTTTCCCCCCGGAAAAACTATCCCGTGATAGTTTTTCCCCCCGGAAAAACTATCCCGGGATATTCTTTTCCCCCTTGGTAAATTCTTTCCCCGGGGGAAAGAATATACCGGGATAGTTTTTCCCCCATGCTTTTTAATTTTGAAATCATATAAACTTAGAATTTTTAAAAATAACTTGAATAGCTGTACCTTTATTAGCTCAAATACCAATTTTTGTGTAATAAATTCCATTAAAACATGTTTACTCACGATTTTAATTTTGTTTGTAATTTAGCGTTATAATCAGGGGAAAGTTTTTACCGGTATATTCGTTTCCCTTTTCAAAAATTTGCATAAAGTTTATAATATTAATTTTGCGGGTTGCCCACGACTCGCTCCCGCCGACTCGCTCCCGGCCGACTCGCTCCCAGCCCAACCCCCCCCCCGCCCAACCCCCCCCCCCCCCAACCCCCCCCCCAGCCCAACTCGCCCCCAGCCCGACTCGCCCCCAGCCCAACTCGCCCCCAGCCCCCCCCCCCCCGCCCGCCCCACTCCCTCCCCGCCCCCTCCCCCCCTCCTCCCCCCCTCGCTCCCCCCCTCGCCCGCCCTCGCCCCCGCGCTCGCCCCCCCGCCCCCCCACTCCTCCCTTTCGCTGCCAGCCCTACTCTCTCCCAGCCCGACTCGCTCCCACACACAACTCGCCCCCCTCCCAGCCCGCCCCCCTCCCCCCCCCCTCCCCCCCCGCCCCCCTCCCCGCCCCCAGCCCACCCCCCCCCGCTCCCTCCCCGCCCCGCCCCCCACCCCATCCCCCCCCCATCCCACCCCCCCCCCCAGCCCCTCCCCGCCCCAACCCCCAACTCCCCCCCAGCCCCACCCCCTCCCCCCAAGCCCCCCCCCGACCACGACGCTCCCCCCACACCACCCCCCACCCAGACCCACACGCACCCGGACACACCCCCAAACCAACTCTCTCCCACACACAATCACTCCCAACTAAAACGCCAAACGCAAGTAAACAGATATAGTCAAACTCAACCCGTCATTAAATTAAAACTGATTATTGTTGGATTAATGCCAGCGGATAATTTCATAAATTTATTTCAAAATTATGAAAAAAATAAAAAAAAAAATAAAAAGAATACCGTGCGTATTTCTGTTATTGTTTTTTTTTTATTCCCTAAAAAATTTCCGCGCGCCCCGCGCGCCGGACAACCCCCCCCCCGCCTCCTACAGTGCCGTTGGGTTTAGTAAAACCAATGTACATATTACACAAAATTATATAACAAAAGGAAGAAGGAATTGATGCAATGCGTGGATGCAGTGTATTATTAGACATTATTATGCTTTATCGCATAGGCAAAGATGCGTAGAGAAAAATTTTTAATCGGTTGAGTGTAGAAAAAAACAATTTGGGGCCAGATTCTCTGTTGGTTTGCGATAGTGTGTTGTTATCGCAAACAGTATGTGTTTTCATCACCAGAACTAACATAAATTGGGAAAAAAAAAAAACAAAAAAAAAAAAAAAAAAACCAAAAAAAAAACGCAAATTAACCTAATAAACACTAAAACACTAAACATATTAGCGTTTCACGAACGATTTTTATGTTTCGGAAAGTTTTACAAAAGAAACATGAAACGACCGCTCGACCACCAAAACCCGGCCATACTATCGACTGATTGTACTAAACCAACGCAGAACAAAGATAGCAGAACGACCGAACGACTCAACGCATGAACAAAGAAGCAAGGCTCCCGGCACGAACGACCGCACAATACATACTGAGTGCGGTTGTTCGTGCCGGGAACCCGCTATACTTTGTTCATGCGTAGAGTTTGGTGCAAACAGGCGAAAAAAAAACTATTTTAAGTAGGCTGGCCAACTAAAATACTTAGATACTTTAAGGCCTAACTCATATTTACATACGAATTTTACATACACTCAGTTAGGGTTTTCTTTCTTTACTGTGTGGTGGGTAGAATTAAAAAAAGGGTGAGCTACATAATCAGTTACAATCAAAAAAAAAGGGGGTGTTAAGGAAAAAAGTGGGGTGTCAAAAAAAAACAACACCAGAGTCTTCTTACGGGGGGGAGAAAAAAGGGGAGCTACAAACAGACAACAGAAGAAGGGGTGTAGTATATAGTGTGTTGTTTTTCAAAAATCTAACTAGTTTTTTTAAATTTTGAGTCGCTTTTCAGTGCGGCTGCTATAAAACATTGATTTTTATATTCTCAAAAGTAAAATTCTTATTTAGTTAACGCTGCTTCCTTCCGTGGTTGTTGTAAGTGTTTTTACATGCCCGGAAAAAAAACCGAGGGAAAAAGCCCCCCGACCAAAGGAGGGAACAAGTGGACGAAGGGGGGCGGCTAAGATAAAAAACCCTCCCAAAACACAAGATAAAAAAAGAGGCGGGGCACATACTTATGAGTGTGCAGAAAAGAGATATATAAAACAAAAACCCACCTCTCTAAAAACACTGACCGCAGAAGAAAAAAACCATGAAAATCATTGTAGTATATTTTGTTTAAAAAGTCATTCCCGCACTTTTTCATAAGTTTCGTTTTTATATGCGTTTTTCGACAAACTCAAAAATGACTTTACAGTTTTAAAGGAGGAGCGCTGGGGGGTAACCGGGATAGTCTGGTTCGAGTGGGGGGGAGAGAGTTGGAGCGGGGGGGGGGGGGGGTGGGGCGGGGGGGGGGGGGGGGGGGGGGGGGGGGGGGGGGGGGGGGGGGGGGGGGGCGGGGGGCGGGGGGGGGGGGGGGGGGGGGGGGCGGGGGGGGGGCGGGGGGGGGGGGGGGCGGGGGGGGGGGGGGGGGGGGGCGGGGGGGGGGGGGGGGGCGGGGGGGGGGGGGGGGGCGGGGGGGGGGGGCGGGTCGGGGGGGGGGACGGGCCGGGGGGCGGGCGGCGCGCGAAGGCGCGCCCCCTAAATTAAAATGATTATTTTGTAATCATGATATTTTCACAAATTCATAAAATTATTGAAATAAAACCCATGAACTACCTTAACCATTTTAAACCTTAGTTTCCCTAAGCAGCCTAAGCAAAACCTTAAAACCAAGCTAAAATTCATAACAAACGAACAACAATATAAAAAGGAGGGGGGAAAGAATTTACCGAGGGGGAAAAAATAAACGGGGGCTATCGGGGGGGGGGATCCCCGGGGGGGAAAATCCGAAAAACCCCCCGGATTTTTACCGGGATAGATCTTCCGGGGGAAAAAAGAAGGGGGGAAAAGATATCCCGCGACACCGGAAGTGAGCAGCATGGAGCCAAAGTGTAAAATCACTAAATCTAACCCTCGCTGAATCTAACCAACAAACATTTTTTTACTGTCGGCTCCAAGTTCACGTTTGCGGTTCCAAAATTCCAGGATTTTTTGACGGCTATACATATTCCCTGCTGATGGCTCAAAAGACCTCATACCACTTTAGTATGAATGAATGTCTTTGAAACAAAGTACCGTGTTTATTTTTGAAGAGTAAAAATAGCTATTTTGAAGAGTAAAAATTTGCGCCTCTTCAGTTTATTTGGCAATTTTTTTAGACAACGCACAATTCTGAGCTATTATTGACAGTTAAAAAGCCAGGCAAATTCAATCTTTCACTCGCAGTATTTACCTTTCTGAGTATCTTAAAAATGTAACCTACCGATGTGCAATCATTAATACATGGTTGCAATATTAACCTTCGATAAACAACATAAGTTTTGGCCTGAGACGATTCTTGTTACAAATAAAAAAGAATAATAAGCTGAGAATTTCCGGGCTTTTTTATTTTTTCTATGCTTGTAAAAAGTTAAAAAATAAGGCTAACGTGACGGTTTAGGGTCGATGGAGTCGAGGGAACTTGGAGCTCAAAAAAATCGATAAAACCTATACCTAAGCCTAAACGAAGCCTAAAAAAAGGTGAAAATTTTTTCCGGCGGCTCCAAGTTCCCTACTTGCGGCTCTAAAGACCCCGTACCCACGTGACTATGATAAATATCTTGAAATACGGTATCGTAGATTGTAATAGTATATAGTTTTTTAATAATTCAATAATATGTGAGGCGCACATAATTGAATTATTAAAAAACTATTTAGATCCATTACTCTCAAACATTCAATTTGGTTTTAGAAAATTTCGAAGTACAGTTGACGCTTTAATTCATTTTGAAGAATACATTTGTAGCGGTTTTGAGTGGTGCCGACTTAATCGCAGCCCAACGAAAGTGGTCACTGTGTTTTTTGATATAAGTAAAGCCTTTGATTCGGTGCCACATCAGTGCCTGCTGAAATGTTTACAAGATGAATTTGGTGTAGACAACTGCCTGCTAAACTACATAAATTCCTATCTTTCGGGAAGATCATATAAAGTTAAAGTGGAAAACGTTTTATCAAGAGAGCGCCCTGTCTTAAGTGGCGTGCCTCAAGGGTGCAAACTAGGACCTTTGCTTTATATAGCGTACAGTAATCTTTTGGGATCTTTAACCCTGTCTTATAATTCAAAATTGATCATGTATGCTGATGACTTGTGTCTTATTAAGCCAATAGTAACTATAAATGACGAATTAAATCTTAATGAAGACATAGCAATAATAAACAGGTTTTTTGCAGAACAGTACCTTAGTGTGAGTACAACTAAAACAAAGTACATTGTCATTTCATTGGCTAATCAGCGGCCCAGTTTAAACATTGATCTAATGCTGGGTAACCAAATTATTGAAAGAGTGAATAACTATAAATATTTGGGTCTTACCGTTGATGATAAATTATCGTGGAGTAAGCACTCTGAAATTAAAAGTGCCCAGTTAAGAAAAGCCACTGGGACTTTAGCCAAAATTTTAGGTAAAAACGTAAGTTCTCGTGTATTAAGAGATATCTTTTTTAACACTGTCTTCCCCTCACTGAGCTATGGTTTGGCTATCTATTACCCTTGTTTTCAAAAAGATCGTTACAAGCTGGACAGGGCACTACAATCAAGTTTAAGAATGATTTACAAAAAATACAATTTTTGTTTGGAGCAGTTACAAACTTTAAGTAAAATCCCATCTGTTGGCCATACAGCGGCTAGTTTTCGATTACGTCTTATGTACTGTTATCATCACTCAATTCGCATTCCTCCTGAAAATCATCTGTTAATGACTGCCAGCCAAGACGTGAGAAGGTCTGACAGACTTAGAAGCATATTTATGAATATGATTTGCCAACCAAGCACTTTTTAAGAACTGATTTGTCTGCTCTAAGACAATCTATAAAACTATGGAATGGGCTTCCAGCCATTTTCTGTGAACAAACCAAAAATTCTTTTTTTAAATCTATGCGGGACATTAATTTTTTAAATACATTTTTGGAAAACAACCAATTTTATAATGTGTTATAGTTATTTGTTTTATTTGTTTGTAGTAATGAATGTTATTATTTAATAGCTGTAATTAATGATTGTGATATTTACGTTTTTAATATTTTTTTAATTTTTTTTTTTTTTAATATATTTTGTGTCTTTAGCAAAACTGAATAGGTTTTTGGCTGCTTTTCGTTACCAATTTCAGGGAGTCATGAATCCTTTTGAGGTTGGAAATGACTGAGTAGTATTAAAGATATATTCAGTTTTGCTTATTGGGTCATACGCTACAGTGCGGTGTAAACTTGCTTCAGTATGTTCCTGTCTTATGACGAAATAAATAAATAATAATAAATAATAATAATAATAAATTGTACACAAAGCATTCACTTTAGCATGAAAGCTGCCAGCATTTGTCACACCGCTGTCTTTGAATTGTGAAATTGTTTCGGCTCTTTCTTGGCTCGTCTCATAACCTAATTCTAGTATCATTTTCAACGGAGAAATATTTGAAAATTATTCACAAGAATAACATTTCATAAGCACAAAACTGTGTTAAGGTTCGCAGTATCAAAAAATGGCTGTTTTTTATGGTCACAAAAAGAATAAAATCAAAACAAAATAAAATTTCGCTTGACAAACGCTCACATATTCATTTATATACCAACTTTTAGGCTTTAAAATTTGGATAGAAAACATAAAAAATAAGCATAAAAACCTGTAAATGAAAACAACAAGAATGTATGTCTCTCGGGTAGTTCTCCAGGTCTACATCACAAAACGTTTGAAGATTAAAATTTAGGAATGTACTGATATTGAAAGGTGTTCTGGCACGAATGTTTTTAAAGGCTGTTGTGTCCCCATTAGCAACAGAACTGTCTGATCTAAAAAATAGAATTTTTATATAAATAATAATTCAGCGTGATTTTTAAAATCCAACTTTTGTAAGCGGGTGGATGTTTAAGGTTTTTGAATAAGCTAAAGATCTACACACATGAATGGAATATTCGAATATATTTGATATATCAACCCAAAAATTAATTCGAGAATACCTTTTTGTAGCTAAAGTTACCTATATTTTAACCAAAATCAGTCGTGGTACGACCAATATTATCTTAAGCTTTAGATGAGTTCCTCTTCATTTCAAAAATAATTTTGGTATTTACTAAATAAATAACATTTTATTCTAATTTCAATTCCCCGTCAAATATACGTTTAGAATTTTTACCTTAAAATTACTTCTACTTATTAGATTTTATCTTCTATTCTATTTAATTCTTTACGAATCCTAACATAGTTTAGACTTATATTAGCGAACTTATTCAATAGTTGTTAGTAAGTCCCATTTTAAATTACGGTTTAGTTTTCGTTTTAAAACAATGCTCAACCGGTGAAACCTGCTCAAATTGAAAACTACAAAAAAACGTGTAAAAATGTTAAACTAACTTCTTTGAAGCTAGTTGTGGTACCCATAAATGGCTAGGTGACTGCAAGTTCAGTGTCTTCGCTTTCCATTTAGAAGTATCCCAGACTATTCTTTCGTCTCTCCACGACTAAAGAATTCGCCCCATCAAAATTTTATATTCTGTTTTTTATAACTTGAACTTTTGTGATCTTTTAAACAAAACTAAACAACTATGTACAGAGTGTATAATAATCAGATTTTAAACTTTTAAGTTATATAAAATACTAAACTATGAAGTTTATCATATTTATACAAAACTTTTAGAAAACAATTACACCATAGGAAATCTATCATAATTTGTAAATTAATTTTCGTCTATTTAGACTTGTGTTAAGTTTTTTTCCACAAATTCTGAATTGTATCAATTTTAATTCTATTAATCTTTAAAATTTTGCAATTTTTTTAGCGCTTTATTTTAATATTGTTAAAAAAATTTAATGTATTAAAATTTATATTTTTTGTCTAAAAACCAAAACATTTTTTGCCGTACATACATAATAACAGGTCGTAATTTTTATCTTAATCGTAAATCAATAATTTAATTTTACGGACACGTAAAACAACAAACGTACCAAAGCAATTGATCCTCTGACATGTAAATCTTTCATCATATCATTCTGAAACAATTAAAAATTAATAAAATTTTAATTTTTTTACCTAACTTTTATATGATAATTTTTTCTTTAAAATGAAATGTAAACCTAATTCGGGTTATCCTATTCTGCTTTCATGTGTTCAAGAAAAGCAAACAAAACTTAAAGCATATACAATAAAAAAAATGTTTGTGTGATTGCACACATCATTAAATTTGATAACCTAAATGCACACAGTTTAATGTTTTATTTAAATTTTAATGAAGGTTTTCAAGCTATTATAAATACTCTGATTTTAAAAGTCTTTTATTTTAATATTATGTGTTGATTGGTAACTAATTATAAATATGTCAGACAAAAATAGTGACTAACATGAATCAATAGGTCTTTTTCCTAAATTTTGGCGCTCACACAAATAACATAACGCACTGTTGGAATAATTTCAATTTTAATAAATCTTACAATTAATAGAGTATTTGTTTTACGTCATTTAAAAATTATGGTTGACATAAATTAGGAATTTTCTATTTTACAATGATATGCAGCGCTTCTGGCGGATGCGTGCAAGGGGATAAACATAAAACCGGACGAAAACCAGTCAAGACGCCGAAATTAACATTGATTTCGATGACGCCGTTATTAACGCAGCGTATAAAATGCTTTTTGATCCCAAAAATTGGGCAAAGGTGGATAATACGATGATTCGGGACAAAGGTGTGACACTCGTGTTTAACAAACGCGGCCATGCGAAAGACAACCAGCGGACGGACGGGTGTCATCGTGACGGACGGGTGTCATCGTGACGGACGGGTGTCATCGTGACGGACGGGTGTCATCGTCACGGACGGGTGTCATCGTGACGGACGGGTGTCATCGTGACGGACGGGTGTCATCGTGACGGACGGGTGTCACGATAAATAGTTTGAAAACCATGTTTCTAAAGATATTTATTTAATCTTCTTGGCTGGCTTCCAAACACTTAGCTCAGCATTCTCAAGAAAATAATATAGATGTAATGCATAAATAAAAAGAATATGCTTTACAGTGAAAGCATAAGTCACTTAGTTTTAAAGAAATGTAGTTTGACATAATCATTTGCTTTTTTTGAAACATCTTTTAAGGTTTTAATGGGTTTTTTCTACACTTATTCAGGTGTTATTTTGAGTACCGAGCGAAGGGGGATAAATGTTTACTGGATGTATTTAATGAGTAAAAGTAAAAGGATCCTTTTCTTCAAAAAAATAATAATAAAATGGCAAATAAAAAAATATCTCCAAAATCAAAACAAAATGACAAAGGATTATGGAAAAAATCGTTAAAAACCTTGAATATATTTTATATTTTACAAATTAAAGGATTGTAAAGAACACAACAAATGCATATTTTGTATTTTTTTAAAATAAAAAATACAATAAAATTGTACACAAACTAATACATTTTTTATAAAAAATACCGCAGATTTGTCGGAATTTTAATGCCAAATAAAGTTCAGCTTACATTATTTTTAAAAATTTCCCAAAAAACCAAAGAAAAGTAAAAATATTGCCTAAAAACATCGGTGGTTGCAAACAGCCGTTTATATTACGCTTTTAGGCATAATTACGGTAGCGCAGTGGATGGTCTTTGGATACGCATTTGAAGGTCTTCAGTTCGAACCCCTCAGTAGTCGTGGTTTTTCTCGCCTAGGCATATTTCTAACATAAACTTTAATGTTTAATTTCATTTCTTTATCTTTTTAAATGAAAAAAAAACCCGAATGAAAATAACGAATACTTAATTTAAAAAAATTACAATTGTGCACATTTGCATGTCATATCCTTTTGCCTCTTTCACGTATCATTTTTAAACTAAACTGAAAATTTTTTTGTTCCTGGTTATTTTTAAACAAATAGTCCTTTTAAGTAATTGTGGGCATATTTTACATATTTTTTAATTTATTTTATGACAAATTAAAACAAATGTAACTTCTTAATTTGTTTTCGCGGTTTTTTTATATTAAAAGAGGTTAAATTTGCCCTTATTTAAATTATTTAAATTTGTATGAATGTGATTATATACTAGTATAATAATATATTTGTGTTATTTATTCTTGTTTTCACGCAGCATCTGTTTTTTGTCGCTTATTCGAGTTTTAAAAAAAGGTACGGTATAAAATTCTAAAAGTTCCCCCTTTGCCCCCCAAAGTCAGCCAGCGAGACAAAATATGTTTAGAAACATGGTTTTCAAATCATTTATCGTGACACTTGTCCGTCACGATGACACCCGTCCGCTCACGATGACACCCGTCCCGTCACTATGACACCCGTCCGTCACGATGACACCCGTCCCTCCCCCCCAGCCCCCCCCCCCCCCAACCTAGTCACAATGACACCCATCCGTCACGATCTCTTTCATCCCTTTTTCCTTCCCTTTCCGCCCGGTGGATATCTTTCCGCGCGCGCGCTTGTGCGCGGTTGATCTTTTTTAAATCTATTTTTCTCTTAGCGTGTCTCGTTTTAACTCTATTCCTCTATTTCTACTCTTAGATATCTATTCTACCAGACATATTTTTTCTTTTTTTAATTATTTTTATTTATTTTTTTCTTTTTTATTTTTTTTTTTTTTTTTTTTATTTTTCTTTTTTTTTATTATTTTTTTCTTTTTTATTTTTCTATTAATATTTTTATTCTACTCATTTATTTCGCAACGAATAGTATATGACCAGACAACAATAGGCACTTGAAGTTCTATTATTTCTTTTGTTCTTGCATTTATAAGTTTATTGCTTTTTTTACCATAATCACCCTTACTTCCCACTTTAATTAAACCTTCACATTTATACAAATCTTCATTCACTAATAACAATATACTATTTTTTTACTACTTATAAAACAAAATATTCAAAAAAAAACCAAATCAACCCTACTTAACATTTTAATCCACCAACAACCATCACAAAAACCTAAACAAATTTTATATCACCCCAACAGTTTTTTCTACACTTCTTATTATTTATCACAAAATAAACTACTATTATTTATTACCTTCTTCCTTTTCTTCAAAAAAAAAAAAAAATAAACAAATAAAAAAAAAATCCCCTAAATCAAACAAAATAACAAAAATATAAATCTTAAAAACCTTTTATAAAATAGCAAATTAAAGATGTAATACCAAATATATTATTATGCTAGTATAATAATGCACATTTTCATACAAATTTAAATAATTTAAATCTAACCTTATAGGAGGGCAGAATTCCTCTTCCTCTTACCTCTTTTTATAACGAAATTCTTTTAGATAACCGCGAAACCACTAAAACAAATACATTTGTTACATTTTTATACAATTATTATTTAAGATTACTTTTTACTTTTTTTATTTGTCATAAAATAAATTAAAAATACCAATATAATCCCTCAAATACCTATTTTGACTATTTTTAAATTAATATCCCACAATTACTTAAAAAGACCATTTATTTATATTACAAATAAACTATGCCCACTACAAAAGACTAATTGTTAGAAAAAACAAACCAGACAAAAGGATTTTCAGTTTAGTTTAAAATTGATGCGTGAAAGAAGCAAAAGGATATGACATGCAAATGTGCACAATTGTAGTTTCTTTAAAATAAGTATTTGTTATTTTCATTCGGGTTTTTTCATGTAAAAAGATAAGAAATGAAACATTAATGCTTATGTTAGAAATAAGAAATGAAACATTAATGCTTATGTTAGAAATATGCCTAGGCGAGAAAAAAACCACTTCCTGAGGGGTTCGAACTTAGTTCCCTCAAATGCTTATCCAAAGACCACCCACTGCGCCACAGTAATTATGGTTAAATTCGCCTAAAAGCGTAATATAAACGGCTGTTTGCAACCACCGATGTTTTCAGGCAATATTTTTACTTTTCTTTGGTGTTTTGGGGAAGTTTGAAATATAATGTAAACTGAACTT
The DNA here is from genome assembly GCA_030248175.1 of Microlaimidae sp. YZB2_3. Classification (NCBI taxonomy): domain Eukaryota; kingdom Metazoa; phylum Nematoda; class Chromadorea; order Desmodorida; family Microlaimidae; species Microlaimidae sp. YZB2_3. Next base: position 29,132 of record JASAMX010016007.1, read on the forward strand.
TATTTGCATTAAAATTCCGACAAATCTGCTATTTTTTTATAAAAAATGTATTAGTTTGTGTACAGTTTTTATTTTATTTTTTATTTTAAAAAATACAACATATGCATTTGTTGTGTTCTTTACAATCCTTTAATTAGTAAAATATAAAATATATTCAAGGTTTTTAACGATTTATTCCATAATCTTTTGTCATTTGGTTTTGATTTTGGGGATTTTTTTATTTGCCACTTTATTATTATTTAAAAAAAAAAGAAAGAAGGCTCATTGAATACATCTAGTAATCATTTATCCCCCTTCGCTCGGTACTCAAAATAACACCTGAATAAATGTAGAAAAAAAACCATTAAAACCTTAAAAGATGTTTCAAAAAAAGCAAACGATTATGTCAAACTACATTTTTTATGCTCTCACTGTAAAGCATATTATTTTTATTTATGCATTACATCTATATTATTTTCTTGAGAATGCTGAGCTAAGTGTTTGGAAGCCAACCAAGAAGATTAAATAAATATTTTTAGAAACATGGTTTTCAAACTATTTATCGTGACACCCGTCCGTCACGATGACACCCGTCCGTCACGATGACACGCCCGTCCCGTCACGATCCGACACCCGTCCGTCACGATGACACCCGTCCGTCACGATGACACCCGTCCGTCACGATGACACCCGTCCGTCACGATGACACCCGTCCGTCCGCTGGTTGTCTTTCGCATGGCCGCGTTTGTTAAACACGAGTGTCACACCTTTGTCCCGAATCATCGTATTATCCACCTTTGCCCAATTTTTGGGATCAAAAGGCATTTTATCGCCGCGCTTAATGCGGGGCCCTCATCAACAATCTTATTTTCGGCGCTGACTCGTTTCCGTCGTTTTTTTTCTTCCCCGCGCGCGCCCCCGCCCCCGCCCCATCCTCCAAAAAAAACCCCCTAATTTACCACAAAAAACCCAAACACCAGATTTATTAAAATTGAAATTATTCCAACAGTGCCTTATGTTATTTGTGTGAGCGCCAAAATTTAGGAAAAAGACCTATTGATTCATGTTAGTCACTATTTTTGTCTGACGTATTTATAATTAGTTACCAATCAACACATAATATTAAAATAAAAGACTTTTTAAAATCAGAGTATTTATAATAGCTTGAAAACCTTTCATTAAAATTTAAATAAAACATTAAACAGTGTGCATTTAGGTTATCAAATTTAATGATGTGTGCATTCACACAAACATTTTTTTATTGTATATGCTTTAAGTTTTGTTTGCCTTTTCTTGGAACACGCGGATGAAGCAAAATAGGATAACAAATTAGGTTTACGTTTCATTTTAAAGAAAAAAATTATTTAATAAAAGCTTATAGTTAAAAAAATTAAAAATTTTATTAATTTTTTAATTGTTTCAGAATGATATGATGAAAATTACAGTGTCAGAGGATCATTGCTTGGTACATTTTTGTTGTTTTACGTGTCGTTAAGAAAAATTAAATTATTGATTTACAGATTCAGTAAAGATTACGAGCTGTTATTATGTATGTACGGCAAATACCTTTTCGGTTTTTGACAAAAAATATAAATTTTTTAATACATTAATTTTTTTTAACAATAAAACATAAAAAAATTGGATTTTAAAGATTGATGGAATTTAAAAATTAATACAATTCGATTTGTGGAAAAACTTAACACAAGTCTAAAAAAAAAAAAATAAATAAAAAGATTAAGAGAGATTTCCTAAGGCGTAATTGTAACTTTCTAAAAGTTTTGATTAAATATGATAAACTTCATAGTTTAGTATTTTATATAACTTAAAAGTTTTAAATCTCAATTATTTGTACACTCTGTACATGGTTGTTTTCGTTTTTTGTTAAAAGATCACAAAAGTTCAAGTTATAAAAAACAGAAATATAAAATTTTGATGGGTTTTGTTTTTTAGTCGTGGAGAGACGTAATATAGTTATCGGATACTTCTAAATGGAAAGCGAAGAAACTAAACTTGAACATTCAGCTAGCCATTTATGGGGTACCACAACTCATCTTCAGAAGAAGTTGGTTTAACATTTTTTACACGTTTTTTTGTAGTTTTTTCCAATTTGAGCAGGTTTACCGGTTGACGTCCCTTTTTTAAAACAAAAACTCAACCGTAATTTCAAATAGAAACTTACTAACAACTATTGAATAAGTTCGCTGATATAAGTCTAAACTATGTTGCCGGGGTAGATTAAATCAAAGATAAAATCTAATAAGTACAAGTTAAGGTAAAAATTCTAAACGTATATTTGACGGGGATTAAGAATTAGAATAAAATGTATTTATTTAGTTGAATTATTTTTGAAAGTGAAGAAAAAACTCATACTGAGCTTTAAGTATTGGTCCGTTACCACGAGACTGATTTTGGTAAAAATATAGGTAACTTTAGCTACAAAGGTATTTTGAGAAGAATTGACTTTTGTGTTGATATATCAAATATATTTGAATATGGAAAGTTGGTGTTTGTGTAGATCTTTAGTTTTATTATTGCAAAAACCTTAAACATCCCCACCCGCTTCCCGAAAGTTTAGAACTAAAATTCGGCGCTGAATTATTATTTTATATAAAAATTCTATTTTTAGATCAGACAGGTTATCCTAATGGAGCGCGCCGACGGCCTTAAATATTTCGTGCCAGAACACTTTTCAATATCAGTACATTATTAAATTTTAATACTTCCAGACGTTTTGTGATGTAGGTTAAAAAAACTTTCCGCCCCAAAAAAGACATACATTCTTCCTTGTTTACAGGTTTTTATGCTTATTTTTTATGTTTTCTATCCAAATTTTTAAGCCTAAAAGTTGGTATATAAATGAATATGTGAGCGTTTTTTTGATACTGCGAACCTTAACAAAGTTTTGTGCTTATGAAATGTTATTGTTGTAGATTTAAAATGCTCGTTGAAAATCAATCTAGAATTAGGTTATGAGACAAGCCAAGAAAGAGCCGAAACAATTTCACAATTCAAAGACAGCGGTGTGACAAATGCTGGCAGCCTTCATGCTAAAGTGCCTTGTGTACAATCTATATACGATACCGTATTTCAAGATATTTATTATAGTCACGTGGGTACGGGGTCTTTAGAGCCGCAAATAGGGAACTTGGAGCCGCCGGAAAAAATTTTCCCAGCCTTTTTAGGCTTATTTTTTTGGTTTTATCGATTTTTTTTGAGCCATTCCTCGAGCTGCGTCGACCCTAAAGCCTCACATTTAGCCTTATTTTTAACGGTTTACGAGGCGTGTGAGAAAATCGAGAGCCCGAAAATTCTCAGCTTATTATTCTTGTTTATTAGTAACAATCGTCTCGCCAAACTTATGTTGTTTATCGCAGGTTAATATTGCAACCAGTGTAATGATTGCACATCGGTAGTTACATTTTAAGATACTCGAAAAAGGTAAAATATACTGCAAAATGATTAAATTACTGTAGTCTTCAATAATGGCTCAAATTTATACGTTGTACTGAGAATTGTCGAACTGAAAATCCCCCCCTTACTCTTCGAACACGGTACTTTGTAGAAGAACTCATTCATACTAAAGTGGTATGAGGTCTTTCATCCAGAGAATATGGTCAGAAAATTCTGGAATTTTGTGGAACCGCAAACTTGGAGCCGACAGTAAAATCTTTTGTGGTTAGTAAGGCGAGTGTTGAGTTAGGTGAGTTATTTGGTGAAATGTGCTCACTTTCCGGTGTCGCGGGATATCTTTTCCCCCCTTCTTTTCCCGAAGATCTCTGCCTATTTAAAAGCCGGGATGGTTTTCTCCCCGCGTCCCGCTGGGCGCCAGGATTTCACCCCCCCTCGGTAGATTCTTCCCCCCCCGAAAAGACTGTCCGGGTTGAAAAGCCAATATTCTTTCCCCTTTTTATTGTTGTTCGTTTGTTATGAATTTTAGCTTGGTTGTATGGTTTTGCTTAGGCTGCTTCGGGAACTAAGGTTTAAAATGTTGGTTTAGTTATTTTTCGATAATTTTATGAATTTATAAGTATCATGATTACGAAATAATCCATTTTTAATTTAATGACGTGTTTTTGAAAAATACGCAGATTAATTGTAGTTTTACGCAAAAAGGGGGAACGAATATACCGTAAAAACTTTCCCCTGATTATAACGCTAAATTACAAACAAAATTAAAATAGGACAGTATTTTAACGAAAAATTTATTACACAAAAAATTGGTATAAGACTAATAGAAGTTACAGCTATTTCAAGTTATTTTTTAAAAATTCTAAGTTTATATGATTTCAAAAATTAAAAAGCATGGGAAAAAACTATCCGTGTTCCGGGAGTACCAAGGGGAATCTGCGGATTTTCCGGGATTCTAGCGGATTTTGCCGGAATTTTTTTAGGGGGAAAAGAATACTCCCTCCAAGTTGGTTTCCAAGTTCTGACTCTTAGTTTTCTAGCTACTTTAACGAAAAAACATAAGTCATTAAACTGAGAGAATGTTCTCATGTTTAATTTTTCGATTTTGTTTAGGCTACGAATGACATTACGAGAGATTTTTTCGAGGTGAAATTTTCCGCCCAGATTGGATAAAAATATACTACAGAAAAACAGATAGATATTTAGAATTATTAAAGTAAGTGGTAATTGCTAAAAATTTACGTGTGCAATAAAAATATCTTAATAAAATAAAACTTAAATTTAGGTTAAAAAAAAAACCATCATGATATACTAAGATTTGGAAATAATGAAATTTAGGAACTTCAAACAAAAACAAAATAATAGCGATCAATTTTTTTTCTACGTCAATTTTTAGTGCGTATAAATGTAAATACCTCTTGGTTTAAAAACACTAAGGGATGGTTCATACTTATGACAAAACGTCCTTTGGACAAAGTCCAAAGGACAATTTTATAAAAGCCAAAACGTCCTTTGTACAAGCCAAAACGTCCCTTGGACTTTTGCCTTTGGATGAAGTATGAAAGCTACTTAGAATTTGTCCTTTGGACAAAGTCCAAAGGACAAAATCCAAAGGGAAAAGTCCAAAGGACAAAAGTATGAATACGTTGTCCTTTGGATTTTGTCCTTTGGACTTTTTCCTTTGGACTTTTCCCTTTGGATTTTGTCCTTTGGACAAAGTCCAAAGGAAAAAAGTCCTTTGGACTTTGTCCAAAGGACGTTTTGTCATAAGTATGAACCAGCCCTAAGAAAACTTGTTTATTTGTGAGTTAAACAATGTTTAATAAATTGAAGCTTAGTTTATTATATTGAAAATTTGAGTGAAAACTCGTTGGCGA
>JASAMX010016013.1:0-15267 GCA_030248175.1 Microlaimidae sp. YZB2_3
CGCAGAGCATATAAGAATTTCGTCCAAGACTGGAAAACGGCTTAAAAATTCGGGTTGTTCAGCTATGTATCTACGATCATCTTCTTTCTTTTATTAATGTTATGCCAAGTTCTAAAGATTTTTGCGTTTTTTCTAGTGATAGTAATAGTTTTAATTTAAAAAATTAAACAAAGTTTATGTATAAGTAAAGATAATCCAGAATTAAACGACAGGTATTTCGTTGAAATGTTTTTAAGCTACTGCAGGCCACACTCACTGGACTCTTTAAGTGAGTCAGCGCGCCGTGTTAACCGTCAAACAATTATCCTCGGTACCCAGTGTCTTGTAACTTTTTTATTACTTTCTTATCTCCTAACAATGTACCTTTTATCCTCTCCTATGTCCAACCTTACCAAAGTTTTACGCGTTTTTTTATTATTCTCGTGTTTTAAAATTTATTTTATTTATTTATTTGTAGCTTAAAAATTACCATCGCTTTATCATTTTTACTAAAATCTTTTTTTAGCCTAACTTCTTGTTTTAAATTTAGTCTTTTAGTTTCAAAAAAATTGCTGTCTTACTAAATTTTAAAATGTACTGTATTCCTTTCCCAGTTTAAAATTTTTTAAAAATTTATCAACCGTTTCTAGAACCCAATTCATTTTAACTTTTGTTTATGTAATTTAATGTTTCATTGCATTTTTTGTGTATTTAAAAATTTTATTCACATATTTCTATATTTTAGCTGATTGATAATGACAAACGGTATTGTCGAAACGTTTCAATTAGAACATGGTTTTTAACAGAATAAAAGTTTTATCCTTCGCATTTGTCTTCATTTTTAAACTACTTTTTCCTCGCGGACAATCTATCGCTAATATAATAAAAGTAATTTTGAACGGAGCAAAACACCGGTTTTTGGAGCTCCAAAGCTCTGTTCCAAAGTTTTTTTGCTAATTTTATGTATAAATTATCATTTTAATAAGTTTTTAGTCAAAATAAATGGTTTTAGCGTGTTAGTGGCTTAAAAAATGATCTCTTGCCATTTACTTTACAAAAAGCCCATGGGGAATTTACCCTTTCAAATTACTTAAATTTTACTTAAATTAATTTAAGTATTTGCAGAGGAAAATCCGAGTAAGAGTAAAAGTAAAAGTATTTGAAATTTCGAAAGTCGAGTAAGAGTAAAAGTAATTGAAATTTCAAAAGTCGAGTAAAAGTAAAAGTAAAGGTAATCCAAAATCCGTTACTTTTATTACTTTAAGTAAAAGTAAAAGTAACTTTTTACAACACTAGTCCACGCCAACAAAAAAACCCCACTAATTTTACGATTTCCGCAATAGGCTAAAACACCCAATCACGTGAATCGTATGTGTTCATTCATAAAGCGTTAACCTTATAAATAAACGGATATTATTCAGTTTAGTCAATATTGTTTTATGAAAAATTACTTGCGGCTGACCTCGTAAAAATGTTTAAGTACATAAGAAAATCAATAAAAACTTCGCGGTTATGACGTTTAAAAAATAGTAAGAACATAGATTTTTTAAAATGCTGTCGTTTTATTGACGCATTATAGTTGAGCCACTTATATAAAGCATCTAAAAATCGTTTACTAAAATTATGGTGATGTAGGGTTTTGTAGTAATTATTATTGTGCTGGATGGTTATATTACGTGTTAAATAAAGAAAAACCGAGCTGTTTAACTAACCAAAAATATTACCATTAAATTATTGTTATATATTTGTGGTTTAATATTGTTGATATCTTTATAAATTACATTAAATCAGTCAATTTTAGCCGTTAAAAAATGGGAATTTTTGTTTAAAACTAATTTGATAGATAAAAAAATGGTATTAAACATCAGTTTAGGTGTTTTTACAATTTTTTTAATATTTTAAAATTTTATATTTAGGAAAAAGTGAAATATGTTTTTTTACGTAGTTCGCTGGATAAAAAAAGTGTTGGTTTTTAATTAATAATATCAGAATAACAGCAAACAAACATAAAAATTGGTACATAAAAACAAAATCTGTTTAACCAAACAGAATTCTATTTAATAAATTTTTAATCGTTGAAAATTAATTTTTGGTGTAAAGTAAGTTTTTCACGGTGTGACCTGATACATCGAATGGTATTAGTAAATAAAAAACAAACATAAATTCACCCTGAATTAGTGTACTGCATCTTTAAGAAATTAAAATTCTCTTAGGACATTTAAAAAAAAATTAAAAATACGTTTTAACCATATGTATAGTAAGTTTTTGCATCAAAATTTGCATAAAATTAATTGTATAGACCACTATTAAACTATTACAATTAAAATTTACACAAAAATTTGTAAAAACATAAAATTGGCTGGACTTCTAACCATATTTCGAGAAATGCACCATTATTATTTTTATTTAAATATTTAGTACTTTTAATTAATATAATTTTCTTGTCTTCTTGGTATTTTGTAGAATTATTATTTTTACGGTTGCGTCAAAAATGGATTATGGGGTATTGAAAAAAAACAGAAAACTTTTTGGACATGATTTGTTGAAATTTTGTATAAACCGATTTTTTTTTCAAAATTTAATAATTTTTCAAAACCATCGTTTTTTCCGTCTTAGATTTGATTTGGCATGTTTTTGTTTATTTTTTTAACCTTTAAAATATTTTTATCACAAATATAAATTTGTAACATGCAGATCTCGCAGAAAAACGACGTGAATTTTTACTGATTGGTGTCGCATTTTAAGTCGTTTAAAAAACTAAATCCATATTTGGATTAACCACTGCTTTAAAACGGCAATTAGTAAATATTTACAGTAAAATAATCACGTCCGTAAGCTTAAGCGGGCTAAGAGCTTATCACCGTTGAGTTTTTTACGACATTCATTTCTGCCGCACGTGTGATTTTACGCCCTAGTCAAAACTTTGCGTTGAAATAAGAACGGTTTTTTTAATAAAACGCTTAATAGCTTTTTAATGGAGCTAAAGTTTAATCCAAGTTGCGTTCATCTGCACTCGGATAGAGTGACATCTTTAGGTATGAAAAATTAAATATTAAACGGATTTTGGGAACTTGGAACCGAGAGAACGTGGAGTTGAAACAGAGGAACTTGGAGTCTATTGTTAAAACCTATATCTAAACCTAAGCCGATGCTTAAAGCTAAGTTTTAAATGAGAGTTTGGTGCCAATAGAAATAGTTAGCCTATCGACACGTGAGGATAACTTGAAAATTACGATTTTTTATCAATTTTATTTTGCTTGTGAAGCAAATTTCTTAGGTTGTCTCGTATTTTTCACGCTGGTTAAAATCCATTTTTCTAAACGGAAGTAATCCCGCGCGCACATAAAAAGAGGCCGCTTGCTTAAAGGGACGCCTGCAGTTGTGTCTAATAACCCGCGCGCCCCACATTTTTTTTAACCATTTTCGCACCTGCATTTTGAAGATCTGTTTTTCCGCCTCCTCCTCTCACAACCATTCCCACGGAGCAAAAATATACGACGTGATCACAAATACTAATGACATTTTTAAGGTCCTCAAAATCCTGACGTGAAACAAGTTTTTCAGTTTTAGTCTTGTTTTATCAATCACGGTAAAATTGTTGAGAGCCATTAAATGGCAGGTACTATTCGCAATTTCTGAAATTTTTTTTAGAAGTCTAAAAAGTACTTAGTCAGCAGACGAAAAGTGTTAAGTCGAACGGGTGTCTCTGAACAGAAAGTATCATCTTTGATCCAAAATTTTCTCATTATATCCACTATTTCTCTAAAGCGTGTGTTTTTTTCGCGAGGATGTGACTTCTTTAAAAAGTATTGACAGCAAAGCTAAATTTTGTACTTTTCCCTTGGTCGGTTTGTGGTCAGTGGTTTTTTGTTGACGTCATTACAAACTAAGCGAAAACTAACTAAGCAAAATTTAGCTTTTTAGTCTATACTTTGAGTCGCCACATCCCCGCGAAAAAATACACGCTATAAAGAAATAGTGGATATACTAATTTCCTTAATTTCTGAAATATTTTAAAAAATTTAGAAAGTGCAAAGTTGGCAGACAAAAAGTGTTAAGTGGAGCAATGAGGAACTTTCAAATCGCCCGATTGTGGGCGATTTGCATTTTGTTGTCTTTCGGCAGCGGATTTCCGTTTTTCTGCACCTTGTACATTCCAAACACGGCAATGAGATCCATGCAGCAGTTTCTGAACTCATCGATCTTTTATAGAAACGACGAAATAAGGGAGGAAAACTTGGATTCCGGGACAGGTGAGAGTTTACTTATATTAGGGGTTTTTTTAAAAAAAAAGTGTATAAACGCTTCAAACATTCGGTAGTCTTGGGTACGAAAAAAAATTTAATTTTTCAAACCTTGGTTAGGGTAGTGCATTTAATTTCGGCACTTTTTCGTTTTTCCAATGTAACTTTTCACTGTATGGCACGATTTTTATGTTTGATAGCTCATTTTAAAGCTCTTACGATACTGCGTTGCGTCATGAAAGTTTGACTGTACGAAAGTTGTATTTTACTTAATTAAATTAGTTTTTTTAAAAATGAAAAATTGCTGAAATTAAATGTATGCATTTAATTTCGGCACTTTACAAACAATCGATTGTTTCTCAGTCAAAAAATCATCATTTTCAAAAATTTAAAAGCTTATCATTATCTCCAGACAGTTTTCTTTAATTTAAGTTTTTACTTGTTGTTCAACGTGTAACTGGCAAAAAGTTACAGCTAAAATGCCAAATGGTATCAAAATGAGCAAAATTTGAGGAAAAAGTGCATTTAATTTCGGCACTTTTTAAAAAGACCCTCGTAATCGACTTTAATTGCAGTGCTATGACCCCTATTAATTTTAACGTTGCTTTTAACTATTCACAACTACAATTTAACACCCGACCACTTAATTCAATCCATTTTTACCTACAGCATATGAGTGCCGAAATTACACAATTTAATTTTATAACGATTGCTCACCACAGACGCAACGTAGAACTACGAGGACTAAAAATTCGGAAAATAGACTAAATTTCACCAGGACAGTTTAATTTTTAAACCAATTTTTTGCGTAATCATGAAATGCCCATGTTCTAAAAACGAGTAACAAATTTATTTTTTATAAATCACATAATTTCACATGAAAATATCATAACATAACAAAAAAAAAGCTCACGACAGTCATTTACATATAATTAGCTCTCGTTTGAGCTATCAAACGTCGTATTCCGTCCAGGATTACCAAAGATATAGTCCAAAATCAAAAATGCCCAATTGGGAAAAGTGCCGAAATTAAATGAACTACCCTATTTGTTTATCGTTATTTTACCGTCATTATGTCATTTGTTTAACATTATTATTTTTATTTTATCGTAAAAAAATGTAAAATGTAAAAATCATAAACGGTAAAATGTAGGAGACAAATTAGGGAAAAATGTTCTTTTTATTATTGGGTTCAAGAATTATTATTCAGTTTATTGTATATTGCATTCAATTTGTATTATAATCTACTTTTTCGTAATTGTCATTGTTTCTCGTATAAAATTTGTAAGTATTTTTGTTGTCAGTTTTCATTGCGCCTATTTTTCCAAATAACATTATGAAAAATTTATACATTTTTGAGATCTAGGTGTACATTTTGTCGAGGTTGTGGCGCAGTGGGAGATCTAACGTCTTGCATACTGAATGTCCCTCGATCGAGTCTCGGCTAAGACACGTTACACAGTCATAATATTGATATTGATTATAATTGTTATAGTAGTATTGGTTGCGCAGTTAGTTCTGAGTAACGTTGGCCTTGCGTATCCTGCTTTATGCAAAATAAACAAATAAATAAAAAAAAATATAATTTCCGTCGTAATTCTTTATAATTTAAACTGTGGTTGAATTATATGGCTGACGCTGAAAATTAAAATGCAGACATAAGGGGACCAATTAAAATTTTGCGGTAATGACGTTTTTAAAAAAAAAACAAATAAGAACGCAGAATTTTTTTTAATTCGACCTTTTCACAAAATATACAAAAATTAACTAACTTTAGCCCTTAAAAAATTACATTCAGGTTTGAAATTAAATAATTTGATAAATAATTATTAGAATACAGTTTTTAATCTTTGTTAATAATCCGCTTTGGTGAAAAAGTTTAAATGATTTTGTTGTTAAATAGTCGATTTAGTACTGCAAATATCGCCGTCAGCTAGATGTTATTTGTCTATAATGTTTAAAATATATCTTAATAGTTAGTGGTTGCAGAGTTAGTGCTTTGTAACATTGATCTTGCGTATCCTGCTTTATGAGAAATAAATAAACTTTTACCCAAACGAATGGTTGTGTTTTTATTTCCAGATCGGAGCCAAACCGCGGAAGACAAATCTCTCACCCTCAGCGTACTCTGGTCACTATTCATCGCCGAAATGGCGTTGGGTCAATTTGTGGGTTATTTAATAGCCTCGCCGATTATCGACTTTTTGGGGCGACGAAACTCCCTCGTCTTGCTCTGCTTCCTGCAAATCCCATGCCAGTTGTGTTTCGTGTTGGCGCGTCCGCTGGACGCCTGGCCGCTGTTGTACGCCGCCAGGGGTTTCACCATGCTCTGCTTCGCCATGGCCGCCGTAGTTCTCCCGGTTTTCCTAAGGCAAACACTAAATTCCACCCCGACTCCGACTCATTTTCAACCGACTTCGACTTAAATTTAAGCAAATAATAAATTATTAAAGGGCAGGATAGACAGATTCGACAGAAACTCGAGCAAAATAAATAATTTTGCGAATCTGACTCCGACTTAAATTTATGCAAATTATATATTGATGTGCAGGTTAGAGTTAGAGGGATTCTACCGAAATTCGAGCAAAATAAATCAATTTGAAAGTTTTCTTTTAATCATTTTGGCTTTTTTACATGTATATATTTAGAAAATTAGGAATTTCGTTTGAACTACAATGTAAAAAATATTCAGTTAGTCTTAACAGCGATAAAATTAGAGTACTGAGTTTTTAGAGCAGGGAACTTGGAGCCATCGGAAATTTTTGGAAACTTGGAGCTACGAGCAATGGGATTTTGAAGCCTTTAAGAAAAAATTGATTTGGGCTTAGATTTAGGCTTCGATGAGGTTTAAACATTTAAATTATTTTATTTTTGGATCCAAATTCCCAATTTACGGCTTCAAGTTCCTTATTATGGCTCCAAGGTCCGGCTCCTAATTCCCTCGGCTTCATCGACTCTGAATATAAAATTAATAAATTTGAAAAGATTATAATTAATGTGTCAATATAAATTAATAAACTTCCAAATTATTATTTTAGTACATAAAAATGGTTTAGATTTTTGTTTTGATATGTTTGATTAAAAATTTTTTATGTGAATTTAAGGTTTGGCTAAGGGTTCGTATTAACGGTTTTCGTCTTTAAATTGAAACATTTGTAATAACAAATATCAAAGATGTTTTTGTATTAGAAATTTTTTTTTGGAAAAACACTGATTATTTTAGTACAAAAATATGTTTAGATTTTGGTTTTGATTTGCTTGATTCAAGATTTTTCATGTAAATTTAGGGTTTGGTTAAAATTAAGGATTCACGATTTTGGTTTTAAAATTGAAACATTTGTCATAACAAGTATCAAACATAAGATGTTTTTATGTTAGAAAATTTTGAAGGAAAACATTTAGAATTCAAGATACAGGAAATTTTATTTTTTGCAAGTCCAAGCGAAACCGAAAAATTCAGATAAAAACCTAAAAAAACCTAAAATGTTTGGAAATGTCGAATAATTTACTGCTTAAAAATATTTTTTTTTTGAAACACTCTGCAAAAAATATTATTTCCCGAAAGGAAAAGTTTTTTAAAAAAATATTCTTGAAAGGTTTATTAAAAGCTTTTAAAAATCAAAATCTGGCTAATTCAACCAACACTGACATAATATTCATATTTAAAAAAATAACGATGAGTTACGGTAGATTTTGGACGGATTCGGAGTCATTGAGGTCAGTTACCGTAGAGTCGGAGTCTGTGGAATTTAGGGTTTGCCTTTCCTTAGCGAAGTGGCTCCGCCCAGCCGTCGAGGATCCATGGGCACCGTGTTTCCACTGTCCTGTTCCTTGGGCGCCCTGGCGGGCGGGGTTCTGGGCATGGACGGGGTTCTAGGGGCCGAGGGCGCCTGGCCCTACGCCTTCTTAGTCCCGCTAGGCTGCTGCGTGTCCATTTTGCCGCTGTTAATTTTCCTGCCGGAAACACCGCAGTTTTTGGCGGCCAACTTGAGGGTAGACTTGTGCTGATAACTAAGTTATTAAATAACTAGCTACATTGTAAGCTTTACGTTATGTTAAAGGACATCGTTACTCTCACACAATGAGTCAGAGTCGTCATAAAATACTCGAAACTGTGACTATTTTTATATCTTAACACACAAATAAGCTAAACAAAACGAGTCAGAGTTACGTTGATTTTATACTGAGTGTGACTCTTTTTGTCAAAGTAACGACGAGGAGCACTTTCTGGAATTAAATTTTGTATCTGAACCAACTACTTTTTTACTACTGGGATATAGGGCTTAAATTAGGTAGTTATAGCCTTAATGCCAATAGGCTTAATTGTAAAATTTGAATTAGTCAGGTTGGGTATTAAAGCATTAGTCCGTTGAAGACGATATAGGAAATTGATTCGTCATAGTTCTCCTTTAAACAGTACGTTGCAAAATAAACCACTTTATTTAAGTTAAAAAGTAAAATATTTATTAACCATTTTCTTAATTTAAGTATAAGTTTTGATAGTTGACTAATCAATTGCTGTAAAAATTATATTAAATCACGGAAATAACCTAAATTAATGGGCGTTACAGTATTATTTTGCTTTGGCATAAAATATATTTGCTTGAAATTATTTTTTATTTTTCCTGACCGTTTACTTTCGTCATTTGTACAGAGCGGCTGTAATAACTTTCGGCTCGCTTATATATTTTGAAATATACGATGCCCTATAAATAAAATTTCTATAATAAAATCAACGGGTGATGGGTCAACCTTAAAACCTCAGTCGATGAAATATTGATACTTATATTACAGATTAAATTCCTGTATCTCCTATTATTATCCAAAATAATAAGTTAAAAATAAATTTTTTGCAATTTTTTACCATATTTTTGCCTATCAGCCTATAAATTAATTTTCAAATTTGGATAGCTATCCAATTAAATTATTTTAAACTATCACAAAACTACCCGCAGTTGGAACACTCGAAAGATTCGCTCAGATTCTACCACGGAGACGCGAAAGAGATCGAGGAGATCATGGCCGATGCTGGCCAAGAAAACAAAGTTCAAAATGAGGTTAGGAAACTCGTAAATAACGTGCCAAACGGTGAACCATTGCAAAGCAAAAACACTTTAAACGTGCCAGTCATCGTCTTGGAGAGAAGCGAGATACCAAGGAAGCAGTCACCGGGGCAACTGAAACAGATGGCGCATTGCGTGGGATTGCGGGCGATGTGTCAGCTCGCTCAAAAACGCTCCTTGAGAGTGCCCTTGTATTTAACTTTAACACTCTCCATATCCTTTTGTGTATCGGGTAAATTTTTCCTTGATCATTTAAATTAATTTTTGAAAAAAAAAAGAAAAGGCAAAAGCACCCAAAAGGAGGCGCGCGAGCGGCAAAAACGGCACAAAGCACACAGCCCATCTCCAAAGGAAGCAATTCATGTAAGAACGAAAAGAAAAAAAAAAAAAAAAAAAAAAAAGAAAAAAAGAAAAGTTAAGAAAAAAAAAAAAAAAGAGAAAAAAAAAAATAAACAAAACAGAAAAAAAAAAAAAAAAAAAAAAAAAAAAAAACAACACAACCAAAAAAAACAAAAAACATTATATGTATATTTATTACTCCAGTTAGATAATTATATAATTTTATGTGTTCTAAGGATTGCTCAGAATCTAACAAAAGCTTGAAGCAATTAAATATAAGAACTGTACATATGACAACTTCCGTTGTGTTCATGTGTCAGAAAATCGACACCCTAAAGATGCGAGTGGTAAATTAAGTCAATGGGTGAAAACTTTAAATACACTTTAATTTTAAAATTTTCTGCTTAGTCTAATCTCTATTTTTTAGTATAATTTTTCAAAAATATTTTTCAATTATTTCATAATAATGCATTAAAATATAACCTCTATATTTAACTTTTTCAAAACAATTTTTCATTAGTATGTATTCTTAAGTAACATCACATAACCCTTCCTTCTCTCTTATTAAAGTTGCAACGTGTTGTACGTTATTTAGTGAGATAACAATGCTATAAATTACAAAGTATAGCAAAAAGCCATTGTTCCAAAGTGAGTCTTCCCATATCTTCCAGTCCGTCTTCCCATGTCTTCCAGTCCGCTATAACTTTTGTACCTACTAATTTTTTTGCACTGTGGCGCTGAAATTGCTCAGCGTCATTTTATTAAGAGAAAAAAGTTTGGGTGTGCCTTTTCTTTCCCTTTATTAAGATAATTACTTTAGGTGTGACAATAGTGAGCGCGTATTCGACGGCGATTTTGGAAAATTCCGGCATGGACTGGCAGACTGCCGAGTATTGCACTGTGGCGCTGAAATTGCTTAGTGTTGCCAACTATGTCGTATGTCTGTTCCTGGTAGACAGAGTGGGGCGTCGCCCTTTACTGTTGATTAGTTTAGGTATGGATTTTTGATTATTAATGTAACTGATTTGAATTTGGCCAGCCTTAATTTCGGCAAGCGGCTCCTGTTTTGTCATAAACAAAGTTATGAAAATGAAATGTTTATCGCTAGGTAGATTAATATTACAATCTTTCTAGCCATACTTAGGTAATTTTATAGCATTGCAGATGGTAGCCGGTGGTCGAATTTAAGACTGGCCGAATTAAAGTCAGTAATTATAAATAATTTAAAGATAATAAATTTAAAAAAAAAATTTTCGTTTGAAATTTTTTCAGCATAAAAAATAAACAACAGAAAGTGATTAAAAAATAAGTATGGTTTTTTTAAATTAAAACTTAAACTAAGTCTAAAAATTACATGCGTTTCTAATGTATTTTATGGTAATAGACTTAAAATCAGCCAACCTTCATTTCCGATATGGGCTGTTATTTTTTTCATGCTTGAAGTTATCAAACAATCTACGTATGGCTAGATAAATTGCGTGATGATCTAGTTATACATTTAGTTATATATCTATTTATCTAGTTAGATGATCTCAGTTTATTTTGTAATTTTTGAGCATGGAAAAATATCAGCCCGAAGCCGAAATTAAGGTGGGCGAATTCGAGTGAGTTAATTCACTTTTTGAATATTAATTTTTAGTTTGAAATGACATGTCAAAAAATAGATAAATTTTTACGAAAGATTAAGTACAATCACTAAAATATGGAAGACCCTAGAAAATATTTCAGTCAAACGTATAATAAAAGCGTCAGTTGCTGTTTGGTATTGAAAAGTTTTCCACGTTTTAACGCTGATTCCTGTAGGATTTTAAAAAGTTTTTTATTTTCTTAATTTGATTTGGTAATTTTTTTTATTTTTTTATTTTTCCAAATTATTAATATTAGTAATTAGAGTTTGTTATTGTATTTCACCTACGTAGGTAAAAAAATTCCCATGTGGCCATTTAGCTTAAAATCTAAAGAAGAACGTTTCATTATAAATATATAGGTAATGTGTATAATACTTATCACGAATTAGTAATTTACTAAAGTCATTTACTAATTTTCAGTAAGATTTATAGTGTTTAGATTATAGTCTTAATAGCATTATAAAGTTGCACTGTAACAAATTTAGAACTAAACAGTTAAAATCTACAAATACACTAGATAAAGATTTTGGAAAAACAATCTGTTATTGTTTTGGTACACGAGAATTAATTTGACACACTGCATTATTTTGCGAATAGAAAGTGTTGGATAAAGTTTATATAAATTAGAACATTTTATATTGTTTAGAAGCTTGTTTAATTTTTAAAAGTATAAATAGAAAGCTTTTACAGTATTTTTATTAATAAGATGCTTTATGAAAATACTAAAGGTTAGGAGGCAGGTAGGAGGGAAGTGAAACTGCCTCGGAGGCAACTAGGAGGCAGGGTGGAGGCAGCTAGAAGGCAGGGTGGAGGTAGGTAGGAGGAAGGGGGGGGCAGGAAGGATTAAAAGTGGAAGCAGGTAGGAGGCAGGGTGAAGACAGGTAAAAGTGTCGCAGAGGCAGGTGATTGTGCCCCCTATGTTAAAGCATATACAAGTTAGGAGGCAGGTAGGAGGCAAGTTAAACTGCCTCGGAGGCAACTAGGAGGCAGGGTGGAGGCAGGTAGGAGGAAGGGTGGAGGCAGGTAGGAGGTAGGGTGAAGACAGGTAAAACTATCTCCGAGGCAGGTGGTTGTGCCTCAGATGTTAAAGCATATACAGGTTAGTAGGCAGGTAGGAGGCAAGTGAAACTGCCTTGGATTCAACGAGGAGGCAGGGTGGAGGCAACTAGGAGGCAGGGTGGAAGCAGCTAGGAGGCAGGGTGGAGGTAGGTAGGAGGAAGAGTGGAGGCAGGTAGGAGGAAAGGTGGAGGCAGGTAGGAGGCAGAGTGGGGTTAGGTAGGAGGAAGGGTGGAGGCAGGTAGGAGGAAAGGTGGAGGCAGGTAGAAGGCAGGGTGAAGACAGGTAAAACTATTTCCGAGGCAGGTGGTTGTGCCTCAGATGTTAAAGCATATACAGATTAGGAGGCAGGTAGGAGGCAAGTGAAACTGCCTTGGATTCAACGAGGAGGCAGGGTGGAGGCAACTAGGAGGCAGGGTGGAGGTAGGTAGGAGGAAGAGTGGAGGCAGGTAGGAGGAAAGGCGGAGGCAGGTAGGAGGCAGGGTGAAGACAGGTAAAACTGTCTCGGATTCAGGTGGTTGTGCCCCCTATGTTAAAGCATATACAGGTCAGGAGGCAAGTAGGAAGAAAGTGAAACTGCCTCGGACGCAGCTAGAAGGCAGGGTGGAGGCAGGTAGGAGGAAAGGTGGACGTAGGTAGGAGGCAGGGTGAAGGCAGGTAAAACTGTTTCGGAGGCAGGTGGTCGTGCCCCCTATTTTAAAGCATATACAGGTCAGGAGGCAGGTAGGAGGAAAGTGAAACTGCCTTGGAGATAGCTAAAAGGCAGGGTGGAGGCAGGTAGGAGGAAAGGATGAGGTAGGTAGGAGACAGGGTGAAGGCAGATAAAACTTGGAGGCAGATGTTCGTGCCCCCTGTGTTAAAGCATATACGGGTTAGGAGGCAGGTATGAGGAAAGGTGGAGGCAAGTAGGAGGCAGGGTGAAGGTAGGTAAAACGGTCTCGGAAGCAGGTGGTTATGCTCTCTATGTTAAAGCATATACAGGTTAGGAGGCATGTAAGAGGCAAGTGAAACTGCCTCAGAGGCAGCTAGGAGGCGGGGTGGGAGCAGGTAGAAGGAAGGGTGAAGGCAGGTAAAATCGGAGGCCGGTGGTCGTGCCCCCTAGGTAGGAGGCAAGTGAAACTGCTTCGGAGGCAGCTAGGAGGTAAGGCGGAGGCAGGTAGTAGGCAGGGTGGAGGCAGATAAAACTATCTCAGAAGGAGGCGGTTGTGTCCCCTATGTTAAAACATATACAAGTTAGGAGGCAGGTAGGAGACAAGTGAAACTGCCTTGGAGGCAGCTAGGAGGCAGGGTGGAGGCAGGTACGAGACAGGGTAGAGGCAGGTAGGAAGAAGGGTGGAAGCAGGTAGGTGACAGGGTGAAGACAGGTAAAACTGTCTTGGAGGCAGGTGGTTGTGCCCCTATGTTAAAGCATATACAGGTTAGGAGGCAGGTAGGAGGCAAGTGAAACTGCCTCGGACGTAACTAGGAGGCAGGGTGGAGGCAGATAGAAGACAGGGTGAAGGCAGGTAGGAGGAAGGGTGGAGGCAGGTAGGAGACAGGGTGAGACAGGTAAAACTGTCTTAGAGGCAGGTGGTTGTGCCCCTATGTTAAAGCATATACAGGTTAGGAGGCAGGTAGAAGGCAAGTGAAACTGCCTCAGAGGCAGCTAGGAGGCAGGGTGGAGGCAGGTGGGAGACAGGATGGAGGCAGGTAGGAGGAAGGGTGGAGGCAGGTAGGAGGCATGGTGAAGACAGGTAAAACTGTTTCAGAGGCAGGTAGTCGTGCCCCCTATGTTAAAGCATATACAGTTTAGGAGGCAGGTAGGAGGCAGCTAAAAATGCCTTTGAGGCAGGTAGAAGGCAGGGTGGAGGCAGGTAGGAGGCAGGTAGGAGGCAGCAAAATTTCTGATTGAGGCAGGTAGGAGGCAACTAAAACTTCCCTAGAAGCAGGTAGGAGGCAGGATGGAGGCAGGTAAGAAGCAGGTAGGAGGCAGCAAAATTTCCAATGGAGGCAGGTAGGAGGCAGATAAAAACGGTTTTTCCCAATTCAGGTAAGCCCGTTCTTACTAAATTATAATCCTTTTCAATATAAAATTTGTTTAAATAAACAAAAATTTTAAAAATATACTTAGTTACCATTTCAATTTTTATCGCCTCCAATACGCAACTGTCAAACGTCGTCAGTTGTTATTGTTGTAGATCGTCGTTAGTATGACACAAATAGTCACAATCAGTATGAACTCAACGTGACTCTGACTTATTTTGTTTATATTGTTTTCGTGTTAAAATATAAAAAGAGTCACAGTTACGAGTATTTTACGTTGCTTCTGACTTAGTGTGTCAGAGTAATAACGAGAAAGAAAAACCGGTCACTTCACCACGCAAGTGTTAGTCCAGGAGAGTCCTGACGAACTAATTGCGCATTTTTAAGATCTTTTTTTGTACAGAAAATCGTTGATTATGTGTTGCGTTATATTCAACACAAAAAGTGTTGAAACTAAACGGATTTAATTTTAGATTAAATAAACAACTTATTTTAAATTAAATTTATTATAATTTAATTTTGGTTTTAGACGGTTGCTTTGTCTGTTGGATAGCGCTGACTCTTTGCGAGTTCCTCAATGGCAGAACGGTACTGGTCATCAGTACCGCCATCCTCGTTTTAGGTGCCCAATTCTTCATGAACGGGGGTAACAATCAATTTTCCACATCATGGTCCTGGAGTTATAAAACTTAAACAAACTTATTAAAATTAAAGTGAATATAATGTTTATTTAATTTTGGTCTTAGGCGGTTGCTCTGTCTGTTAGATAGCGCTGATTCTGTAAATTTTTCTATGAAAGAAAGGAGCTGGTCATCAGCCCGCCATCCTCATTTTCGACGCCCGATTTTTCATAAACGGGGGTGCCAGCCACCCAGTTTTCCACATCATGATCCTGGATTTAAAAAACTCAAAAAAACTAATTAAAATTAAATTAAA